>JAODAL010004775.1:0-151713 GCA_025379985.1 Phyllomedusa bahiana
GGGGAGTATTTAGAAGGCCCACAAGGATCTCTAAAAGGAGTCATGATGGGGGGCCCCACCGCCCCTCGCATCACCTGGTAAAATGGCCACGTATTGTTGTTGAGTTTTGGTTTGTGTCCAAAACGCTAGTTATACCATCTTTTGTTGGAATTTGACCTGATCCAGATCTTCATATCCAGAGTGAAGATAGAAGGTAGACATCAAAGGGAGAGTCTCCAAAGCTATACTCTAACATAACTTTGTTTTTTCTATGTGTTTAATCTTTTTTAATTTATCCATTCATAAAACACCTACCTAGCCCCACGAGTTTCATCAATCCCCGTCCCTCTCCTAATGGGGTTTAAAATGGGGTTGTTTTTTTCCCTCCCCGAAGTTTTTGTTAAATTTGTGGACCAAAAATTAAATGTACTCTTGGTTATATTTGCAAATCTTACGGGTTTTAAAAGGGGGGTTTACATGTGCAGAACGGTGTTTGTTTACTGGTCAGGGAAGCTTTTGCCTTAAAATGTGAAATTTCAAAGGAAAAGGCAGTTAAAAAAGGGGGGGGAATGTTGGGTTATTTAAAAAGGGGGAAAATCAATCTTACGTGGGATAAAAATTTTGCCCCGGTGGAGGGCAATCCTGCCTTTCTTTAGGGGAGAATGGACAGTCCAGGAAAAAAAGTGTGTATAAAAAGGGAAAAAAAATTGTTTTTTTTTGAAAGGGTGGTGTTTTTTTGGGGTTTTTTACCTTTCCCCCAAAAAAAGTTAAAAAAAAATTAATGTAGTGAGAAAATCCCTTTAAAGCAGGGACAGGTGTTGCTCTAATTTGTTCTTACATTGTGTCAGAACATAAAAGATATCCACTATCAATGATGATCAAATTGCTGCAATCAAAGTGTATTAAAATTGGTTTTTAAAAAACCTTTTCCTTAATTATTTTATTTTTTCCTTTTAAACGTTTTATATTGCTTTTCACCCAATTTTATTGGGTTTTTTTTTTTTTTCCCAAAAAGAAACTTTAAGACCAAAATTTCTCCTAGAGTTTTTCATCCCACTTTTCATTCGCCTTAATACATAGAACAGAGTAAAAACTTTAAGTCCAATCTGAGACCAGAATTGTTGAAAACTGTTTAAAAAAAAATGAGAGACCTGGGGGAAAAACAGTAAGTGACGAATTTAAAAGGGGCTCCCCTTTTTAGTGAAAAAGGACGATTTAGGGCAGTGATCTTTACATACATACGCAATACACCGCTACCGATGGCCAGGCCACAGAGTCTGACTCCAGCGATGAAGACGTAATCTATATATCCACACAGCAAACGCAGACAAAACGTCCTCCGTTATTTAGGAGAGAGGTTCCAATACCACGAGATGGAGCAAACCTATTACGTGTCTACAACCCAAGAGCTTTAGCCTACAGACCAGTTCCTCCTGTGAAGCAGATTCCTAAAACTAACAGCAACACCCAGCACATGAATGCCATGTTAATAAAATATGGTGGATTCAACAGGAATTTTAACTTTAAAACCCGCCCTGCCCCCTGACAGAAACCGATGACTCGAAGGTTGTTCACCTGCACGGAGTGTCCAAAATTTTTTACTAGTAATGCAGAACTGACCAGGGACGCGGTTCACAAGGGAAGAAGTTACTTGTCGGATTGTGGGGGGCTTTTCCCGTACAAGTCTCATCTAGTTAGACACCAGAGTGTTCATACAGGGGAAAGAGCTTTTGTGTGCTCCGAATGTGGGGAGAACTTCCTGTGCAAGTCCCACCTGGTGACACATCTAAGAACCCACACAAGAGAAAAGCCTCTCGTCTGTCAAGACTGCGGCAAACATTTCTCTTGTAACTCTGCTCTCATCACCCATCGGAGAATCCACACCGGAGAAAAGCCTTTTGTTTGTCCCATATGTGGGAAGGCTTTTGCTCAAAGTTCAAACCTTCTGTCACATCAGAGAGGTCACACTGGCGTGAAGAAGTTTATCTGTCGCGAATGTGGCAAGAGCTTCGCCCAGAAAAATGACCTGAATAGACACTTGAAAATCCATAGAGGACAAATTGTTTTTCAAAACATGTAGAGCTTTTTGATTTAAATAAAACCTGTTAACATTTCAAGTATCTTAAGTTGTCATTACTTTTATATGATCAGAAACGGATATATATAACACGTTGTCCACCTGGGCCGTCTCTATGTTAAAGAGGACCTGTGCCATCTTCTGAGATGTCTATTTTAGTAAATACTGGTGTCCCCTGTGAAATAACAATTCTGGAGCATCTTCTCTTATAACTCTTGTGTTCCCCTGCTATTCCTCATGGAAGCAGTGGCGTAGCTAGAGTTTTTGACGCCTCTTTTTACAGACCAGACCCGCCATTTTCAGGCCAAGCCTCTCTTGTACACTTCAAACCATAAATCATAATTGCCACTTAAAGAAATCATGTTTTTATGCCACTATTCTAAGAGCCATAACAAGTTTTTTGTTGATAGAGCTGAGCTGTTTATATGCAATATAAGTTAACATTTTCAATGGTACCATGTGAGGTACATAAGAGTTTCTTTAATCACTTTTGATCCTTATTCTTTGTGAGGCTAGATATAAAAAAAAAATGGCATTTTTTTTTTTTTTTTTTTTTTTTGTGACCATTACACCCCGCAATTGTCAACAACCGGCTGACAGTTTAGTAATGGGTTTTTAGGAGGAATAACAGAGGAACAGCACAACGCAGAGTTATTACAGAAGATGCTCCAGAATTGTTATTTCACAGGGAACACAAGTAGACATATCAAGAATGGCCACAGGTTCAGAGGGTTGATGTACATGACTGACACTAGAAATACAAAACCAATAGATCAGTGTATATCTACTCAGTGTATGTTTATGTGTGTAGTTATTTTAACTACACAGTTGGATTTTGTTTGGCTAAGGTTTCAATTTTGGAGGAAGCCTGTAATTCTTGAAAATAGCAAACAGAAAAAAAATAAATAAATCAGGTGTAATGTCCTTCTGAGAAATAAGGAACAAATCACTTAATTTGTCTGATCTTCCTAATACTTCACACCAGGTTGGACACATTAAAAAGTCCCCTAAGCTGCACCTTGCTGCTCTTAGCAGTGTTATAACGAAGGTCCACCAGTGGTCAATGACAGGAGATAAACACCTTGGAAGATTCACAAGTAAAATTAAGAATGTTAATAAAAATAACAAAAATGACTTCCGGTTCCGGCGCTGACATGAGGTGACGCGCGCATCGGAGCTCCGAGACAGTGGAACCTATACCCGACATATAGCACATGGCAGACTCCTGTACGGCACCTCACTGACAGTGGGCAGAGAGGGGGACCGGAGGGGAGGCATAAAGAACATCTAGTCAGAGGCTGCACGGAGGTAGGGAGGGTGGCGGGCAGGATGGGCAGAAGGAGGGGTGCCAGCACTGGATGCAGAGAGTGGGAGAAAGCCCGGGCAAGATAAACTCCTCCGGCTGGCAGCATAGAAACATCGGCAGCTGACCCACAGCCCTGGGGAATACAGGGAACGTGCCACTGACACCCGAGGTGAGAGGGGAGGAAAAAGGAACAAAAAGGAGCCGCTATTTCCCACTGCTAGCAGCAGCCATTGGCAATAATAAGAATAGGGCGCAGCCAAACAACTTTTGACAGACATTAGCTACTGATCGCCTCTGCCCCTGCAAGCTACCCCCCAAATAAAGCAGCAACACTCGACCTAGTGGCCTGAACCTCCCAGTATCAAGCTATTATTTCCCTGGGAGACAAACGCTTTAGGATATACAGGGAGGAGGACAGAAGGGGAGAGGAGAGTGATAGGTGAAATCACAACTTACCTTACAGTGCCTGAAAGCACAAGAGTGCTGATACCCAAAGTCTTTATACTCAAAGTCTCCTAGTTACATGGACCGCTATCTCCTAAAATGGGGAAGTCTAAATTCCATAAACAACTGGGAAAGGGAGGAAAGGGTGACCTCCACAGAACCAGAAGGCACAGATGACCCCTTGATAGCTTCAGCTTGGGAGGGTCTCTCCATCAGGGTCTCAGCATCAGACTGTCCAAACGCTTCTCCAAAACCTGCAATCAGGGAGGGTGACCCCCTGCCAGATGACAATTATAAAAAAAAATCGCAACAGAAGTAGCCCAACAGATCGCCCCTGACTTACAAGAAACATTAGCAGCCACAGTCGCTAATATGTTCACACAAATTAAAGGGGACATCAGGGAACATGGAGACAGACTGGAAGAACTAGAATTTAAGGTCCAATCCCTGGAAATAGACGCTGATGACCTCAGATCCCAGTTTCAAGAAGTTTTATCTGACAATAAGCATCTGACCGATAAGGTCAAAGACTTAAAGAACCGCTCAAGGCGCAATAACTTAAGAATCATAGGACTGCCAGAGTCCTTCCTACAAAATAAATTAATCTCACTGTGCGAGCAAGAAACACCAGAGCTTCTAGGACTATCAAAACGATATAAAGTCGAGCGGGCACATTGCATAGGACCTAACCTGAAGGGAGATGGGAATGTGAACCAAAATGCGAAAAAAACATTAATCTCACGAGACAAGTTATTGCCAAATACCTTAATTATGCTGACAAGGCAGAAATCTTGAGGTCTTTCAAAAAGTTAAAATCAGGCCTCCTCTACCAAGGCCATAAATTGTTAATTTTCGAAGATTTCTCGGTAGAGGTGGTTAAACATCGAAGAACATTTTCGGCCATCTGCACAGAACTGTACAACAGACAAGAGAAATCTGCGCTACTATACCCAGCAGCCCTTCGAGTTTTCTACAAAAATGGAAATTCCTCCACTTTCCATTCACCTGCAGAAGCCCAGGTCTTCTTGGACAGATTGCAACGAAAATCCAGGAGTCCATCGCCTAGGGATTCTCTTCAACGTCGCTTATCGGACTCACTCCCTGAAGGATTCCAGCAAAATGAGAGAGAAGGAACCCAACATCGTCCCTCACTTAGTTACATAGTTTGTAAGGCTGAAAAAAGACAAGACGTCCATCCTGTTTTGCTAAAGTGTTGATCCAGAGGAAGGCAAAAAACCCCAATGAGGTAGAAGCAAATTGTCCTCATTTTAGGGAAAAATTCCTTCCTGACTCCAATCTGGCAATCGGAAAAATCCCAATATCAACGACCCCCCTCCAGAATCCTAGACACTATAACTTGTTATATTATTACGCTCCAGAAATGCATCCAAACCCTTTTTGAACTCTGTTATTGAATTTACCATGACAAGTTCCTTTGGCAGAGCATTCCACAGTCTCACTGCTCTAACAGTAAAGAATCCCTTTCTATATTTATGTAGAAACTTTCGTTCCTCAAGACATAGAGGATGCCCCCTTGTTCTAGATACAGCCCTGGGTATAAATAAATCTTGGGAGAGATCTCTAGATTGACCTTTGATGTATTTAAACATATTTATTATGTGACCCCCCCCCCCTCCCCGAAGCCGTCGTTTCTCTAAACTTAGTCCAGAAGAACAATGTAAACGCTCAGCCTCTGCTCTAGATACATGACTTTGCCAGGAGGCGACAGAATTTAGAATGTTAGAGAAGAGAAAAAAGCGAACTCCCTTGCTGAGGAGTCCTGAAAAGAAAAATGGACTTTCAATTCACAGTTAGAGATATGTTTAGTTTATCCATATCAGAATGTTCTCCCCCTGGCGTTTCTTCCCCCTTCCCCTCCTTTTTCCTTTTTTTTTCCTTTTCAGCTCTTCTTTCTTTAGCCCCCTCACTCCTTCCTTGACTTCCGCCACGCCTTATACAAGCAAACAAACAGCACCGCTTCACCCTCGATGTAGGTCTCCTTAGCCCATACAGAAGAAAAGTTGATACAGCAAATTGGGTTGTATTCTGTAAAATCCAAAAAGTTTTATTGGTAATACAAAATAAAATTCATTGCAAGTCCAAACAATGGCACATCCCCTAAAAAGATATATCAGCCGATATAGCACTTGATTAAAGTTGGGTGTGATCCCCAAGACGTGGCTGGAGCGAAGAGCACGGAGGTGGTCCAGTGATTCAAATGGACTTTTTAGTATACTCTCATGAAATTGTGAATGTCCTCCAGCTCCTTCTTGTAAAAATTCTATACTTTATTTATATAGTTTAAAATTCCATGACAAAAGTCTGTAAACAGCCTACGCGTTTCGGGTTATGCACCCTTACTCATGGCACAACAACATACATGTACACTCTAAATTTAAATATCCATGACAGGAAGTGACATTGGCTAACACGTCATATGGTAAAAAGAAAAAAAAAAAAAAAGAGAAGAGAGAGAAAGAAAAAAAAAAAAAAAGATCCACCACGCCTCCCTGGGTTCGGGGAGGGGGATGATGGAGACTTTATTTTCAAACCAACTCTCACGTATGATAGTGCGGTAATTACAGGTTCAAAGGTGGGAAATCTCACCTGAAAATTCTAGTTATATAACTACAAGAAAATCCAATTGCAGGTTCCGCCCGATAGGGAGCGGGAAATGTTTTCTCATTGTACACCCAGTGTCGGGAATAAGAGGCATTACAACTTTGGGGACTTTAAGATTCCATCTACCCCCCAAAGGTGCTTAACAAGGGGGGGAAGAGACACTTCCCTCATAGTCGGCTCTGCCAACACAGAGACTGACAGGTTCAGTTTTGTTACTATGTTATATCAAGTTTGGTTCTTTGGGCTCTATAGGAGCTTCAGACTAGTTCAACCCCCCTAAAGAAAACCGACGGTCCACAGATTAAATTTACCAGTACATAACTTAACCAACCCCATTGTTCCAAATGGTAAAGTTTATCTCATATAATTTTAAAGGTCTTAGATCCCCAGAAAAACATCTCATGATTTTGAGACACTAAAAGAGGTTGGAAGTAGAGATAGCCATGCTTCAAGAGACACACCTGGTAAGAGAGGACTTCTTCAGATTAAAAAAGGCTGTGGGTAGGGCAGGTATTTGGTTCACCAGCAATAGGAGGGAAAAAAGGTGGAGTTATCATATTAATTGATAAAAATTTGGCTTGTAACCTGGTTGAGCAATCACAGGACATTGAAGGCAGGCTGGTCAAGATAGTAATTGACATCTCTAACACGAAAATAGTCCTATATAATATCTATTGCCCAAATGGGGATAATAAATCCTTCTTTCAGAAAGATCCTCACAGATGATATCTCACTAAAAATAATAGGAGGGGACCTAAACACAGTACATAACTCAATCGAAGATAGATCTTCGAAAGGATCAAATAAAGAAAGAGCCCTGAATATGTTTTTGGAACAAACACATTTGGATGACATATGGAGGACTCTCCACCCCGAAGGTAGAGAATACACTTTTTTTCCCCACCCCATTCTACATGGTCCCGTATAGCCTATTTTTTAACCTCCCCGAGATGTCAACCAGAGTAAACACAGCTAAAATTGAAGATTTCGTCATTTCTGACCACGCCCCAATCATGCTGGATGTAACCGATATTACTCCTAGGGGGACAAAATTTATATGGCGTTTTCCCTCCTACCTTTATAACGACGAGGAGTTCGTCGACTGTCTACGTGGTAGGTGGTATGATTATAAAATAACAAAAAAAACACGAAGGAAACCCACACCTATTCTGGGAAACGGCAAAGGTGGTCCTGCAGGGGAGACTCATTTCCTTTTAGCAGCAAGGAAAAAGAAAGTCCGGGCAAAAATAGATGAACTTACCTGCAAACTACGAAAAGCCTTCACAGATTTCAAAGCCCATTCTAATTGACACAATCAGGAAAGCTGGGCTAATACTAGAAGGGAATTTGATTACTGGATGGCTCAATGGGAACAATCAAAAAAGTCTCATCTGGACTCCCAACTATTTAAATTTGGAAATAAGTCAGGAAAATTACTTGCTAGGTTAGCTAAAGGAGTACTCCCACAAAATACAGTACACTCACTAAAAGACGAATCAGGTACCCTCCACCACAACGGAAAAGATATCATAAATATCTTCCAAAAATACTACTCTTATCTTTACTGCCCCTCAACCAAAGATACGGGAGAAGCCGAGCATTGGTTAACAAACATAGACCTTCCTATTCTGACACAAGAGGATAGGGACTTCCTAGGGGCCCCTATAACAGAGGAAACAATTAGGCAAATGGCCCAAAAAATGACCAACCACAAAGCACCAGGCCCTGATGGCTATACTATAGAATTCTTTAAAACGCTTCTTTCAGAAATCTCCCCCACGCTGGTCACCCTCTGTAATTCCTTCCTAGATGGAAATGAAATTCCACACTACATGAATGAGGCCTACATGCGTGTCATCCTAAAGCCTGGAAAGGACCATATGACCCCAAACTCATACCGGATAATTTCACTCATCAATGTAGACTTAAAAATACTGTCAAACATAATGGCAGATCGCCTAGCGACACTACTGCCCAAATTAATTCTTAGCCACCAAGTAGGCTTTGTCAAACAGAGATCAGCAGTAGCGAATATATGCAAGGTACTAACAGTCCTTGATGATATAAAAGTCTATCCCCATAAACATGGCTCCCCAGCATTATTATCAATAGACGCCAAAAAGGCCTTTGATAATGTGAACTGGGAGTGGATCGGAAAAGTTATGGATAAAATGGGTTTCGAGGGTCCTTTTAGACAATATATCCTTTCTCTATACAGCAACCACTCAGCTAGGATAGCTACTCCGGCCTTTCTCTCCAAGTCTTTTAGGCTTTGGAGAGGGACAAGACTCTTTAGTATCGCGATAGAACCATTGACGAGATTTATAATTAATCAAAAAGAGTTTGAGGGTATTAAGATAGGGAATCAAAGCCAAAGGATTGCATTATTTGCAGATGATTTAATATTTTTCTGTGCAGACCCGGTAAAAGAAGTCCCATGGATACTAAACGTCCTTCATAAATTCGGCCTCAGCTCAGGTTTTAAAATCAATATTAACAAGACGGAAATTTGGGATCTTAACCCCAAGGAGTGGTCACCCGCAAACTCTTTAGGAAATCTCCCAGTGGTAACAGCACAGAAATCCATCAAAATACTTGGGAATTAACATAGGGAGAACCCCAGAAACAATATATAATCTCAACTTGACACCAGTGATTCAAAGGATATGCACAGAATTGAAAAGATGGTCCCATTTTCCGCTGCCCTTATCTGCGCGATGTCATTTAATCAAAATAATAAGCTTCCCAAGGATCCGATATAATCTTCAAATGATCCCTCTCCTACTTAAACACTCCTGTGTAAATAAACTAAAATCCCCCTTCATCAAGTTTATCTGAAACAAACGCCCAAGAATAGCAATTACAAAATTAATACTATCAAAAGACAGAGGAGGGTTGAATATTCCAGATATTCGTACATACAACTTGGCAGCACTACTTAGACATAGTATAGATTAGGTGAAGGGAACTTCATATTTTTCTAATACAGCTCTGGAAACTGGCTTAGTAGCGCCCTGGAATCTCACTACCCTCCTCCATACACCCTACACGGCACTGCCAGTTGTGGACCGGAAGAGCCTTGTGGTGAGAGGTAAGATTAGTACCTGGGAGGCAGCAAGCTCCCATACCAATCAAGTAGGTACCTCATGTGGCAGGGCCGCTCAGAATTTACACCAGGGCAAAGCAGAACGAGCCTACTCCAATGGAGACTGAAGGGGCTCGATAAAGCAATATCGTTGCTACACAGTCAGGAAACCAGATTCTATACTTTGGAGGAAATCCAAATAACTTATGGCTTGGATCAATCACAGTTTCTAGCGTATAAACAAATCTCCTTCCTTGTAGATTGTAAATCCTCGCGGGCAGGGTCCTCTTTCCTCTCAGTTACTTTTATTTTTCGTCACCATTGTATTTGTTACGTTTGTAACTCCCCTTGAATGTACAGCGCCCTGGAATCAATGGTGCTCTAAAATAAATAATAATAATCACAGGCTTCCTGAAATCTAAAATTGGAGAAATCCAAAAATTAGTCAAATCTAATCTATTCGATACCCTACTGGGGGCCAAAGATTCACACCACACCTTGTCCCACCTGTACGGGGGTCTTCGTTGGCCCTACGAGAATGAGAAAGGGGGTAAAATATTTAAGGGATGGAATCGGGATTTTTCAGATATGAATTTAACAGAGGGAGTCGTAGAGGGATGGAAACTGATTAGGAAAGCCCTGGTCAATGAAACCTGGATTGATACATATTTTAGACTAGCACATAGAGAAATATTCGGCTTTAATATCCCACCCCATCCATCTTATCCGGACCGGATTTCGGCGTGTCCAAAATGCTCCCAGCCTCTTTCTGACCTCACACATGGCATATGGTCCTGCCCAGAAACACAAAATTATTGGGCAGAACTGACTCCGTTGCTTAAAGGGGTTTTATCGTTACAAAGATCATGTCTCAGATTATGGGGACAGTAAAAATAAGCACTTTTGTAATTGGGTTGCATTACCTCTGTCACTTGGTTTAGCAGATATGAGCTTCTCTTTAAATCTGTCTTCTGTTTCTGCTGTTGCTGGTCAGAACGCCCCCGGTCGATTCTCGCACCCTAGACACGCCCCCTGAACTGTGATTGGCTAGCTGACATTTCATTCAGCCTGTTTGGGATAACGCCCCTAGACAGGAAACGCCCGGCCACGCCCCCTGCGCTGTGATTGGCTGCCTGCACACTCTGTGTTTACTCCCCTCTGAGCTGTTAAAATCGATAGTGAAACCAAGGTCTGCTGGCTCTATGTACATCTCCCAGCTTTAGGGTCAATGTTCTGGGCAATTACTGGCTGTTTAAGGGGCTTTTGCCAAGAGGTTGATTAACCTCCTCACAGATCCAGTCCTTAAGCTGCAACTTTGAAAAGAGGGCGTTCTGTTCCTCAGATTTAATACAAGCCCTGCCTCCTTATGACATCATCACCTGTAGTGTATAACATAAGGATTCAACACTGCATCTGTATCAGGTCTGCAAGACAGAGGCTGGGAGTTCAAGCCCCATCAGTAGTGTTTTGGGTTTTTTTCTTTAAAATCTTTACACATATGTAAAGATATAATTTTTTTTTTTAATTTTTTTTAATTTTTTTTTTATTCATATACACACACAAAGCTCCCCTATATAGTGTCCTATACTTGCAGTCACACCAAGCACTTCCAACATACGTGATACAATGCATATATTCTGGGAGATGAGACATGATATAGGGGAGCCCTGTATGTGTATATATATCATTATAGAGATTAACATATATATTTTAGGTCTCTCTACATATGTGTAGAATTTAGGGGGGGGGGAAATATACCCTGTGAGGGACTAGAACTCCAAACCCCTTTGTTGTAAAAGCAATACTCTATCACTGCTCTACCGCTGGACCACAAGCCCAAGTTAGTAACAAGCTGAGCAGGTTCTTCTCTCAAAGCTGATTGCTTCTCCCCCGATTGTTTTCACTCACATGTCACTGACAGGAAGCAGAGATCTTTACTTGAAGCTGACATTTGTAGTTGAGTAAAGATCTCTGCCTGTTGTCAGTACAATTTGGATGAACACCACTAGAAGTAACAGCTGCTGGCTTTCAGTTGTGTGTAAATTAAGACATATGACAGGTGCTTGCTAGAGTTTGGAGCCTCAAGGCTGCAGACATAAGCATGCAGGAGGCTACAGAGCTGTTAATATCCAAAACAACCTTCTGCATCCCCTGCTTTAAACAAAATGATGATGTCACAGTTCTTCAGTGAGGACAGACACGCCTCCTGGGAGGAGAGACACGCCTGCTGACAGGAGAGACACGCCCCTGGATTTCAAACTCAATCTGAGAAAATTAGCTGAACAGCACGAGCAGCTCAAACGATAACACCCTTTTAAATCAAAATTATCTATCACAATTCCGATGGACCCCTTACAAATTCTGTTCCACAATTTCCCAGTAAAAAGGGTGTTAAATAAGATAAAGTGCTGCAATAAAGTACCACATATTTTTTTTTTCAAATTAAGAAAGGTTTATTGATAAACAGTGACATCTGTGAACAAATAGACATTATCAAAGAAGAATAAAAAAATAATGTATCCAATACAAAATACAATAACAATGAAAGTTAACACCGCTATAACACAGATGATGGATAAATGACCAAAGGACTCGAAAAATGACTAACATACGCATCGGTCATGTAAAGATGGGAGCCAGAAAATTACAAGCGGTAAACAATACGGGAAAAAAAAACAGGGTGATAAGGGTCACACACACAAGGACAAACGGGGAAAAAGAAAAAAAAACAAAACAGGGAAGTAGGGGGGTAGATTACCCATAGAGCCGTGGTGGGCCACCCAGTCCGTCTCCCGCCCAAGATCAGGGGGGTACTGCTGCACGGAGCAAAAAAAAAAAAAAGTCCCTGTCCCCCGCCCAAAGGTCTAGACAGACAGGCCAGGCAATGCGGTAGGACGCCAGCTAGCTAGCAATGGAAAGGGTACAATGGAAAATTTTTTAAAAAGAGGACCATTTTGCCCAGGTTCTATTAAATTTATTTTACTTGCTCAGGGGTTTTGAGCAATAATTTTCCCCCATCCGTTGAAAAAACTGTTCCCCCAAAAACCAGCCCCTCAAGGGATGGGGGGATGGGGGATTTCCACCCCCTGGTACCACATTTTAGCTGCCTGTAGCAAATCTTAAGGATAGACTTTTTAAATTTTATGACCGGGTGGGAAATGAAAAAAAGCAAAGCCTCCGGGGAATTGGGTAGAAACCCCGTTCCCCTCGATTATCTCGAGGACTGAAACCAGAAACCCCTGATTGGGAACATCCCCCCCAGATATGGGGCAAAACCCCCCCCTCCCCCCACATCCAGCAAGTGTCTGGGACCGAGGGTACCCAAAGATGTAAGACTGAGGGGACTCTGTACCACCGGGGCGGAGTTTATAGCAATTCTTGGGGCCTAGAGGGGATACTGCTTTGTGATGAGTTTAAAGCACCGTTCCCCTTGTGGCAAAATTGAAGGAATCCCCCGCTCTGTTCCCCGTGGGGTCGAAGGAGGGGAATGAGCAGAATGGGGAGAGAGGGGTTCTTATGTATCCTACAGCGAATGTCCGCTCCGAGGAGGACATATAATTTCTCAAAACCATAAAGGCCTGAAAAAATTTTTCCCTTGGGCTTAGTTCGGTTTTAAAAAGGGGATAATTTTAAATCTGGAAGGAAGCCAGCGGAGCGCCCTTTCCCCTGAGTTCCTTGCCACCCCCGACCTATGGGCAAAAAATAGAAGGTAGGAGAAAAGAGGCAGAGTAAAAAAAAAAAAACACACCACAACACCCACAGACACACACGTAAGGGAGGGAGATAAAACAGCAAGTAACACAAACGATGTAAACCAAAAAGCAGGTCCGGGCCTTTTTTGAAAACAAAAAAAATCAGAGAACAAGAATCCCGCTGAACTGAGAAAATCAAAGCGGGGGTTTCCCCCTACTGGGGGAAAAATGGGAGTGCTCGGAGGAGAAAAAGCCCTCGTTTTATGGGTAAAAAAAATGAACTGTATAACGAGACATCAGATAACAAAAATGAAAGGGGAAAAAGATGATGAAGGGAATCACATAGTGACACGTGCACCAGCGAAAAAAGGAAAAACGAGTCCTCATCGTATCAAAAATAAAACACCCGACAGTCACATTTTGAGGATGACACGAGCGAAACAGTTAAGGTTAATTACTGGCATGTGTATGCCCGACTGGACCTGTCCAACACAAGGCGAGTCTAGACACAGTCCTCGTTCACCGCCAGTCCCCATGGGGATCTTAGGGACCGCCAGTCAGGGAGGGCCCGCCAAGGGGGAGCATCTCTGGGTCTGGCTCTTGGGGCCTCTGGATTGTTGTTTGCCCTTTAATACTATTTGTTTGCCCTTTAATACGAAGGGCTTTCAGGACAGGATCTATGTCCTTCAGGGAACGGATTGTCAAGGTTTGCTTGTCCAGACAAATATGTAGGGCAAAAGGATACCCACAATGGAAGGGGATGTTTTTGGCTCGCAAGTTGTCCAGCAGTGGCTTGAGAGAGACTCTTTGTGCTAGTGTCAGCCGAGAAAAGTCTTGGAGAATCCTGATGGGAGAGTCCTGATAAGATAGCGACTTGCGCCTTCTAGCCTCATAAAGAATATCCTCCTTTACAGTGTAGAAGTGCACCCGACATATCACGTCGCGTGGTCTGGGGTCATCGGTGTTGGGTGGCCTCAAAGCCCTATGGGCTCTATCGATTTCCACATGGGCTGTAGCTGGCCGGCCAAAAAGATCATTAAAGATAGCGGAGACCACTGACAGCAAATCTGAGTTGGGAACGGATTCGGGAAGGCCTCTGATGCGGAGATTATTTCGCCTGTTTCGGTTCTCGATATCATCGAGATGCTGCTGCAGAGCAAATATTTGACTGGAGTGGTTGGCGACTTCCTCCGAGACCGCGGCAAGCGAAGAAGAGGTCTGGAGCTGGGCCTGGTCGATTTCGTCCACTTTTGTGCGTAGAGAGGATAGCTCCATGAGAATTTGTGTTTGCACTCGTCGACCACTTTAGTAGTCATAGCGTTGATGTCCTCTCTTGAAGGGAGTGATTGTAAAAGCTGTTTAAAGTCTGCCAGGGTTACTGGTTTATTTTAATCAGAAGGAGCTGAAATGACCGCGACGGAGGATGTGTACACATTTGGTCAGATCGGTTCGATAGCGTGGTAAAAATGGGGGGGTGGGTGCCCCCTAGACTGCTGGCCGGGCAAATATGCGCTGGTGAGCTGGTTTCCCGGGCCGGACCTTGCTCATTGTGGGCTTGGGGTAGTAACTCCAGTCCAGGTGACGGTGAGGCCAGATGCGAGTCAGCAAGCATAGGCGGATGGTGAGTGGGCGGAACCCCCCCAAGAAGACCCTGTGGACCATGGGGGAGAGCCCTCTTCGGGTGGACAGTAGCCTAGGGCAACAGGAGGCGCTCGTGTTTGTGGCTCCCTGACAGCATGCAGATGTTCAGCAGATCCACACTGTGTGGAGTGGACATCAATAGAGGGGGATCCCTCCAACAGGGGAGAAGAGGAGCCAGCTGCTGTGACATGGAGAGACCCTGAGGTGCGGTGGTCCCTCTGCGGCTTGGGAACTAGAGAGGCCAGTGTTGTGGGTAGAGGGGAGCTATGAGAGCTCTCAGAGGTCCCCTTAACGTCCTCCTGTACCTCCACTGGGAGCTCAATAGGTTGGGGAGGAAGTTGTAGCCCGCAGACACTTATCTGGTATGCGTGGGATGCTTCCTCAGTGTCCTTCAGCAGCTCTCCCTGCACGCGACTAACGCTGGCAGATGGTGACTCAGTGCGCGCCTGGGATTCCCGCCGACCGGGACTGCGGCACGGGACCTCCGGCGGCTGCGGTCCGAGGTTGTGGAGGATGTAGGGCTGTGCTGGAGCCTCTCCTGAGGTTGTGGAGACGGAGCTGCGCGCTGAGAGTCCCTGGGGTCGGGAGTTCCATCCGGAGCGCTCGCCGGGTTCAGCACGAGGCGGCGGCCATCTTGCTGTGCTTCAGGCCCGGCTGCAGAGAGCTCCTTTTGTAGTCGTGCAGGGGAGAAGAAGGCTCCTATCTCTCCCTGGGTGGAGCTGGAGCGGAGGGTGAGTCTGGGCTTCTGTCTCTTTCTGATTTTCCCCATTTTCAGATGAATATTGGCTTGGTATATTGCTGAGGAACGAGGAGCTCAGGTAACGTGCGACCTCACTCAGCCATAGCCTAGCCACGCCCCCACCACATATTATTTTGATGGCAGCCAAACACAGCCTCCTAGCTAATTGGTTGGAGTCAAGGGTGCCGTCAATGTCCATGGTAATGAGAACAGTCAGAAATCACATGGAAATGGACAAAACAGCCATGATATACAACAAAGAGACACAGACAGAATTTTTTTTTTTTTAAACACTTTATTGAGGCATTCTTTTCGGATACAGATATACACAATTTTATGGGTACAACCTGGTACTTAAAAAACCTGTTAGCAGGCTCTTTGGGGAGACTTCAGGTCTATGATAAGGAGTACTAACTGAAAGCTCTATAGAAGGGTGTACAGAAATAGAAATCGCTTAGGATAAGGGCCACGGATTGAAGCCCCTATGTTACGTTATGTTACATTATATTTTTTTCTTGATGCGTGATATTAAACTAGGTAAGGTATCATTGTAACTAAAGTCACGGCAATGAATATGTCCCATAATATAAATATACCGTTAACTGACAGGCTAGTACTGACATTAAGCGGAACATTGTAATGATTTGATGTACAACTTTGCTTTGTTATAATTATATTTTGTTTGAATTGCATAAAGAAAAATCAATAAAATTTTTCTTGAAAAAAATAAGTACAGTCCCTTTTATAGTAAACCATCAAATCTGCCTCACTCAAACACAGATCTTCTACCAATGCAATGACTAATGACATTCCTGCACATTTAAATATTGTTAATTCACCTGTAAAAAATACACCCACAAAAAATCCTGAGATAAAACAATCATTAATCTAGCAGAGGAACTTACCTTACATGACTTTTCTACAGATTCTATTTACTGTTCATCACAGTCTTCACTTACACCATCCTCTTTTTCTATATATCAATCCACCCAGCTTTCCAACACTCCTGAACAGATCAATGGAGAGATTAGCTCTTTACCCAAAAACAAAAAAAAAAACCTTTTTTAGGGATAAATCCAAATTTAAACATTCATTACACCATTGAACCTCCACTTTATTCAAAGGTGTTTTTTTTTTGTTTTTTTTTAAAAATTTTTATTGACACATTCCAAAATAACATACAGGTAATAAGAACAGAACAAATACAAGTCAAGTGTCATTTTAAACATTTATGTTCTATAAAACTTATGAATAGAACAGAAACAGATCTTAAAACGTCTCCCCCCCTTCCGCCAATATATCACTACAGTCATAATATAGTACCCAACACCCGAATTGTCATGTGGTCTTCCGTCACGGCTCTCCATCGCCCCAAGTGAAGTAAGCTCTACCCATCTTTGCACTATACTAATTAAACCCTTAGCTAATTCGTGGTTTTCTAACCCAGATCATACCACTTTTAGACGCCCTAAATCACCCGCCAGTACTCTGCGGTAATACCACGTGGTGTCCTTGAAAGGCATAATGTGGTATCTCCTTTGGTGTAAGAAAGATTTCAATAAAGACCCTCCATTTTTGAAAAAACCCCTTGGCTTGTTTCTCTTTATTTTTCTCGGCCTCACGTCTATCCAAGGAAAGAAAGTGTTTGATTTGCGAGAGTACCATCTCAATGGGAGGGACGTCTCGTTGAAGCCATCTCGACAAAAGGCATCTCTTTGCCACCAGGAAAAAAATATGTGCCAGTAACGGTATGTTAGAATTTTCGGGGGCTATGTGAAAGATCATGGTATATGGGGATAATTCCACAGTAAGTTTCAGGTGGTCTTTGAGGAAATGCAACAAGCGTACCCAAAAATTTCGCGACTACGGGCACGTCCATATGCCATGATAAAGATCAGTCCCTGGTTTCAGACATTTAGGACATTCCACCAACCTATCTGGTTTATTCGGATTAGAGGGTATATCAAAGCCAAAAATGGCCCAATGCATTAGCTTAAACTGGGATTCCCTCCAATTTTCACACGGAACAATTTTCCTCACTAGATTCCACCCTTGAAGGGCCCCCGCAGGCAAATCTGCATCACCCAGCTGGCGCGTCCACCTCATAAAAAGTCTGGGTCTACTTCCCATCAAATGGCACTCTCTAAGTGATCGAACTAATGTGGATAATGAGTTCTTACATGGTGTGTCCCCAACTAGGGTGTCAAACCGATTCGACTGAAACTCTTTAGATAGTAGTCTCAGTCGATCTCGCAAAAAGCTTGTGACCTGGGCATATCCGAGAAACCAACTCCCACCAACGTTCAGTTTGGTCTTAACTTCCGGGCCTGATAGCAATCTGTTTTCTGAATGGTGAAATAAGTGCGTAACTATTTTTATTCCTCCAACTCCGGAATTCAGGGTTTTCCCTACCTTGGGGAAATTCTGGGTGATTCCATAAGTCCATGTGTTTCGAGCAGAGGAATGGGAGACCCATTCATTTCCTTGCCGCCTTCCACGCGGAGACTGTATCTTTAATAACCAGCGATTTTCGCACATGCGGGGGTAGGCATGAAAATTTTGTGTGTATAATACAATTCAAACTCCCGGGCTATGATAAATTACTCTCAAGAGCCTAGTTTTAGAAATAGCGATATCATTGAAGCAAGTGTATTGTATGTCTCGGTAAGCACGCCAAATTGTACGTTCTAACATCCAGCAGCCCTAAGCCTCCCCTATCTTTCGGGAGCATCAAAGTTTTCAGCGCGATCCTGTGTCGCTTATTCGCCCAAATAAAGGAAGAAAACGTTGAACATCATTACGCTTCAATAATAGTGGGATAGTCTGCATGGGATACAAAATTTTGGGAAAGTGTCACGGACGCCCCTGCGACCTCTGTCTCGGGTCGCAGGCGCGTCCGTGCTGCGGCTCCCAGTGGAGCCCCGTCCCGCACGTCGGGTTCGGGGTCCGCTATTGTCCAGTCCCCGCGGCGTCAACTTTCCCGGCCGCCGCTCCTGCTAAGTCAGTCCCAGTCATCACGGAGCGTTGGGCTTGCGCCCCTAGAGCGCGACGCGGCCCCGGCTGTTTGAAATTTAAAGGGGCAGGAAGTGTGCCAGTAATTGGGTTTGCCGGGGCACTGCTCCATTTAGGTCTGGCACCTTCATGATCGGCCCTCGCCGGATCCTTAGTGTGTTTTACTCTGGAGAAAGCGTTCCTAGACTAGTCTTGTCTATCCGGGTACCAGTACACCTAGCCTACGTTTATCGGACCCACGTATATTGCCCGCTTGCCCTGTCCTTCTGCCTGTTACAAGTTTACGTTCCAGAGACGCCTGTCCTGACCTTCTGCTGTTCACGTTTTACGATCAAGAGCCGCCTGTCTGACCTCCTGCCTGTCCCCGGACTACGAGCTTGCCTGAAGATTCTGTACTACGTCTAACCTTGGCCGCCACCGCAGGCAAGCCCCGCCAGTGGAAACGAACTGGTAGACTCCCGCCGCAGCCACAAAGTCAATACGCTTATGCAGCAGGTTCTGGTGATACGGGGACCTACTTAGATTCCGTTCCCTGGGTGGGCTTTCCACCATAGCTTCTGCGGTGGACAAGCAGATCCAATTACCCATCCATTACAGTAGGATCCGGACATGGTCCCGCCAAGGTGTCTTGTTTTTGCCTAAGCGCGATCTGAGTGTCACCAGTTATCACAAAAGTTGTGGCCAAGCAGTCCAAACAGATCGCGCTGCAAGCGCAACAGCTCGAGCATTCTCCTCTCTGGTGCAGCAGTTTCATCGCCACTCAGCAGCAGCAGTCGGCTGCGGTGAGTTCCTCCCGGGGCAGTTGCTCCAGTCTGGTCCCCAAAGCTCCGGTTATCAATGCCGACTATGTTTGATGGGGATTCCAAGGTATGCAGGGCTTCATCACCCCAGTGCTCCATGCATGTGGAACTCATTGGCAGGTCAGTTTAACGTCAGAAAGATCAAAGGTGGGGCCTTCGTGAGGTCAGTCTCCTCTCGGTATAAAGCCCTGGCCTGGGCAACTCCTCTGTGGGACTGAGGTGACCAAATCACGGCGATCTTAAGCGACATTTCTACTAGAGTTCGGGTGTCTTCGAGGAACTGCTCGTGCGTCGTCTGCGAAATCGCCCTGTTGACCTTGCAGCAAGGGGAACTCTCCGTGGGAGGGAATACGAAGGCCCGTGCAATTCCGCCACTAGCTTGGGAGCTAGACTGGAGCGATTGCTGCATTATGCGGCAACGTCTCAAGAAAGGCCTCTCCAGCACAATCAAGGATGCGGCTTACCGCCCGGGACTTCCGTCTTATTTTAAGCGACTAATCCACCCTGGCTAACGGATTGACATTCGATTACAGAAAGGGTGAGGAGCTCTGCCAAAGGGGGGGGGGGGAGCATGAACCAGCCGTACACGCCGTCCATCTCATCTTGCAACGGTGTTTCTCACGCCTCCACCGACCTCCTTCCCAGGCAGCCGTGGAAGAGGCCATTTGCAAGTGATAGAGGCCACCTGTCTCCGCAATAAACTTAACCGACGGCGTAAAGGAGAACCTATGTCTCTATCGGCAGCCCTGATCATCTCCTATGTGTTGTCTGCTTCGCCCTCGGCGTCCGGGAGAACGGGCACCCTTGGCTACGTGGGAGATAGCATTCCTAAGCGTGTGCAGTCTCTCTCCCCACCTGAACATTTCGAGTCCTGATCGGCACATGAAGCCGGGACACCACTTTCAAGTTTCTGCAATTCTTTGGATTCCGGTTATGCCTGGAAACTATCTGGACGCTGAACTGGTTGTCTCAACATGCCTTCCCGTGGTTCCCCTGGAATCCTCGTCATTTCCTCCATCAGTGGGAGAGAACCTTAAGTGACCCAGTCAGTTTCCTTACTGAGCCATTGTCCCACCCAAGTAGGGGCAACTTCACAAAGAGAGAGGACTATCGTTCTATGTGTTCCCCGGTCTTCTTCGCACGTCCTATTGGGTCTTCACATGTGCGCGTCATGCCCCCGGTGCTTGATGGCAGAGGCGAGGTCTTGCGATGGGGCTCAGAGTGTCGGTCTCGCTGTTTTGGTGACACCTCGCAGGTGCAGCCGCTTCTAAGGTACATGCTAAGCCATAGCGGGTCTTCCCAATCATTGCCAGGAGTATGCTGATGTCTTCTCCGAGAAGCAGGCAGAGACCTGCCGCACATCGTCCTTATGATTGTGAGATTGACACTATTGCCGATACCAGCCCTCCTCGGGGCAGAGTGCTACCCCTTAATCCGTTCCGGAAGCGACACAAGCCATGTCCAAGTCATTCGTGAGAATCTCCAGAAGGGGTTTTATTCGGAAGTCCTCTTTCTCCCGCGGGGGCAGGACTTCTTCGTGGAAAGAAGGATGGTACCTTGTGACCCTGCATTGATGCCGGCGGTCGGAATATGATCAAGGTGAAGAATCGGTAAATCTACCGTTAATCACTGGTGTTATTTGATCGTCTGCAGGGTTGCAAGGATTTTCTCCAAGCTGGATCTAAGAGGGGCCTCATACTAATTTGGTCCGAATCTGCAAGGGCGATGAATGGAAGACGCCTTCAACACCAGGGACTGGCACTTCGAGTACCTGGTAAAGAAATTTCGGGGGACTGTGTAATGCCGCTCTGCCCGTGTTCTTCCAGGAGCTCTGTGAATGATATTTTCAGGGTTCTTCTCTACACCTGAAATAGTGGTTATCTGGTCGATATTTTTGGTGTACTCGCCTGACCTCAGAGACACAACCATTGTCTATGTCCGTCAGGTGTTGAAGCGGCTCTGTGATAATAACTGTATGCCCAAGCTGGAGGTGAAGTGCCTTCTTCACCACAAAACCAGCATTACGTTTCTGGGGTACATATTTATGTCGAGGCTACAGATGCATCCAGCAAAGCTGTTCAGCCATGTTGCAGTGGCCACGGCCCAGTCGGTTTGCATGCCATAAGCGTGTCTGGGGTTCTGTAACTTAGTAACGCCTTTTTTTTTACCACTTTTCTTCGCTAGTGGCTCGATAGTGGCTCTCACTAAGAAATTAAGGCTAACCCACGCAGCTGGACATCCGAAAGCTGAATAGGCATTCGCAAAGCTCAAGTTATGCCTTTACCCCCCAGCATCTGTCCTCTCGCGGCCGGACCCGCGAAACCCTTCACCTTGGAAGTGGATGCCTCACTGTGGGTAGGGTCGGAGCCCATCCTTACGCAAAAAGGGCCACGGGCAAGACCGCTACTGTGTGGCTTCTTTTCCAAGATTTCTCCCGGACGAAGGAACTACACGATAGGAGACCGTGAGTGATGGGACATCATGATGGCTTTGGAAGTATGGCGCTTACCTATTGGTGGGGGTCGCAATCCCATATGCTTCTATTCGGACACAATAAAACCTTCAATACCTACTGACGGATCAGCGCTTAACCCACGCCCTGGCGAGGTGGCGCTCTTCTATTCTATCGGTTCGACTACCAGATTCATTACGGCCCGCGGAGTAAGGAAACATCAAGGCGGACGACCTTTCCCGGGCTTATGACGTGGTGGGTGAGGAGACCACTCCAGAGCATATAAAATTCCCCCAGAACGCTTATCTCGGCTGCTACAGTTGACATCGGTGGTTACTCCAAGCAGGGACTTACGTACGCACTGCTCTCAGCAGCGAATCTGAAATGGGGCCATTGCTCTTTGGTGACGGTCATCCCGGCGCTCGAAAGACGTTCCTTTTGTTATCCGGTTCTATTTGGTGGCCAGAGCTCGTCAAGGATGTCTAGGCGATTTCGTTCAGGCATGTAACTCACTGTGCCCGCCAACAAGACGCCTCGTAACTTAAGCCGAAGGTATGCTACACCACTACCATTCCGACGCAACTTGGACCAACTTTGCGATGGACTTTATAACGAATCTCCCCCCTCCTTCGGCTGGCAACACAGTCATTTGGGTGACTACTGATCGGTTCTCAAGATGGCGCATTTTGTCCACTCTACGGCGCCCTGGCACATCGGCACCAGCCAATCGGAAGCTATTTTTCCAGCATCGTGGTACGTATGCATGGGCGACGCAGAAAATCGTCTAGGTTCGCTGGGAGTCCAGTTTGTTTCCAAGATTCTGGCGTGCCTTGTGTTCCAACTCCAGGTGAAGCTCGACTTCTCGTCTGATTACCACCCTCAGATGAATGAATGTCCAGGTGGAGAGAGTTAAACCAGGTCTTGGGAGGGGTTTTTAAAATCTTTTTTTTTTTACGGGGGGGCACTTCGTTCAGCCACGCCAAGTCGATTGGTCCAACTTGTTGCCATGGGCGGAGTTCTCGCAACAAAACCCGAGATCTCTGAATTCCGCAGTATATCCACTTCTACTTGTATTCGGTCTGCATCCCCGCCCACCTCTCCCTCTGGCATCTCCTCCGAGGTTCCTGCGGCGGGACGGCACTGGTTCAGGGATCATAAGTCCATCTGGTACCAGACACGTCCATCTCTGCTCCAGCGCTTCCGAGCGCGACAGAAGACCCAAGCCGACAAAGGAATAAAGTCCTCCTCCTGTCTTGTACCAGGGTGACAAGGTGTGGTGTCGGCCAGATAGTACGTCTTAAGATGCCTCCTACAAAATTGGTTCCCCGCTTCTGGGACCCTTCGAGGTTTATAACTCGCATTATACCGGTTTATTACAAACTCCGGCTCCTCCCACCATGATCGTATTCCTACTCTTTCAAAGTCTCTCTACTAAAACCCGGGTCCTTAACCGTTTCTCTCTGAAGTCTATCTTCCTCCACCATAGACTGATGCTTTCTTTGTCTTGAAGTCAAGGAGATTCCGGCATATGAGGGAGAACTAGAGGGAAAATGGTACTTTCTGGTGACTGGAATGGGTTTTGGTCCTGAAGAGAGGTCTTGGACCCGGTAGGAGAATATCCTGAAGCGTATAACATCCAGAGATTTCTTCGATCCAGTTACGAGAGGGGGGGGCCCCAAGGGGGTGGGGCCCAAGTGGGGGGGTTACTTGTCACGGACGCACCTGCGACCTAGTACTAGGGTCGCAGGCGGTCTGTGCATGCGGCTCCAAGCGGAAGCCCCGTCCCGCCACGTTGGTGTTGGGGTTCAGCTCTTGTCCCAGTCCCCGCCGGCGTTCAACTTACCCGCCACGCTCTGATCGTCAGTCCACCCAGTCTTCCCGGAGGTGCTCCGCCCTAGGGCTGTGCACGGCAAGGCTGTTTGAAATTTAAAGCGCAGTGGCGCCGGTAATCGGGTATTTGCAGGGCAATGCTCCTATTTAGGTCTGGCCCTTCCTGCCGGCCATCGCCGGATCACTTAGTGTGTTTTACCTATGGAGGGGAAAGCGTTCCTAGCCTAGTCTTGTCACTTCCGTGTACCGTACTCCTTGCCTTCGTTTATCGTCCACGAATGCTTGCCGCCTGCCTGTCCTTCTCGCCTGTCCACTTTACGATCCAGTGCAGCCTGTCCTGAACTTCTGCCTGTCCACGTTTTACAATCCAGAGCTGCCTGTCCCTGACCTTCTGCCTGTCATCGACTTCGAGCTTGACCTGAACGAATCATTACTACGTCTACCCTTGGCCGACAACGCGCATAGCCCCGACAGTGGAACGACCTGGTAGACTCCCGCCGGAGCAAATCCATCCCGCTTTGCGGCGGGCTCTGTGTGAATAACCGGGACCTACTTAGATTCCGTTCCCTGGCGTGGGCTTCCACCATCGCATGCGGTGGCTCAGCAGGTTAAACTAAAAGTCCGTTACAAAAAAGCTAACCATTTTTTATTAAGTTAACCCTCGCCCGATAGGGATAGGAGGTAATGATTCCATCTACCGGAGTTTCGGTCTATATCTTGTGCACTAATTAGGATCATAGTTTAGTGTATAGATAGTTCCGGCTGCTTACTATATGTATCTCCAAGTATTTGATACTGCTTTTAGCCAATGTCACTGGAAAACGATGTCTTCCCATCAACAGAAAGACTTCCCTTTGGAGAAATATAAAGTATATCAGATTTGGAGATATTCACTCGTAAGCCCGAAGACTCACCGAAATGATGAATGAGGTCAAATATTGGGCCCACTTCCTTAACCGGGTCTGACATAAACATTAATATATCATCTGCGAATAAAGCTGTCTTGACTCGCTGACTGCCGACCTCTATCCCTAGGATATTTTTTTATTATTCAAAAGTTTTATTGGGTTTTTTCAAATAATAACATTAACATAGCAATGAAGTAGATATGAAATAGTACAACAAGTATAAGAAAACATTGCATAATACAAGATTCCCCAAAATGTGCCGAATATCAAGTAGGGGCAAAAAAGTGTAGAGGAGGGGTCCAATAGAGGGCCCAAAAGACAGCGGGTTTGAACCCAAACAAGGGGGAATGTTGATGGGGAAAAAAACTGGCTTTTGAGCTTTTGAAAAAAAAATTTTGTAAGACCCCAGTTTAAAGGGAAGAAAAAAAAAACGGGGGGGAACACTGGGAAAGAAAGGGGTCACATACAGAAGCTCTATTCTCCGAAATCCCTCCCCCCCCCGGCCCCCCCCCCTAACCCGGTCGGCCCAAAATCCCACTATGGCTTTTAAATTAAACGGTGGAAAGGCTCTAAAAAAATAAAAATAGTTAGAGCCCCAAAATTCGAAAATGAAAGATCATGTCCAAGGGGGCCAGTCGGATAGGGCTGGCGGTGTTCGCCTTGATTGGTACCAGCTCTTCCATAGATGTGTGGAGCCCCTTTATCCCCCCAATCTTAGAGCGGCGGGGAGTCATTTTTTTATTTTTGGGGGAAAGACCGTCTTTGCCCTTGTAACAAATGTCTAATGAAAAAATTTTTTTTTTATGACGCGAGGGAGATGGAACATGAAAAAAGGAAAGGGGGGGGGACTATTTTGGGATTTCTGTAGCCTGCCGTCCAAAAAGGGGTTGAGGGTGACATCCCCACCAATGGTGACATGGTACCCCCTCGAGCCACAGGCCGCATGTGTCGGGAGGTACTTGGCCCCTTTGTGTAACAAAAAATGGCACCTCTTTACCATCTCGGATTAAACACTGTGAAACTGGTTTCTTGGGGCTTTACAGGCCATGTACAGCTTTAGGGGTTAGAAGAATACACTTGTAACTTGTTCTGGTGTAAAATAAGTCTTGTTCAGATATCCTCCTCTCACCAAGAATCGGCAATAGATGGTATAAGGAGTCACATTATTGGACTTATAAAGCAATTAGATAGAGAGTTCGAGATTATGCCGGCGGGGGAGTCTGCGCGACGCCATAAACCGCTCTAATGGGGTCTTTCTTGCGCATGTGTGTTGGGATTTAGAGAGTTTTGATGAGAAAAAAAATGTACAAGTTGGAGTATTAACTTATGACAAATCTTTCAAATATCTGGGTGTGGTTAGCCACTGTTCGTCAGAGAGAGGGCGTAGTCTCCTCTGCTCCTCCGCGAGGGCATGGGCCAGCGAAGTGGATGAGAGTTTTAGGATTAACCCAGGCAAAAGGTTGAGGACCATCCGGGGGGAATAGCTGGTTGTCAGTGATGGGAACGTGAGAGGGGCCAGAGAGGTCCAAAGAGGACTCCTGTGGTTTTATTTTGCGTATAATTAGCTAGAGTTTTGAATTGAGTTTGAAGTGTAGTGTATGGATGTTCTCGGTGTGGCGATGAAGGTAGGTCTTGTTTGCCATGGAAGGGGGGTCAATGACAGGAGGACCATCAGGACTGTGCTATATGGACCCACCAACCAATTTATATTTTGAGTCATGAACAGGATCTATGTACCGTTAGATAGGTGAATGCAAGATATATTAGAACTGACATATCAGGATAGACCTACCCCTCACCTGTCTTTTCGGTCTGGTTAGTATGCCCTGCTTATTCTTGGCGACCATGCTGCCAGATAAACTCAGATATAGCAGCGTTAAGTTTATGCAATAATATGGATTTCATGGGGATTGCAAATGGGGAATAGTTAGTAGTAAGTAAATTAAAGAAGTTTCTGGTGGAGGGACCATTTTTAAAGACGTTCATGCGTCCGGACCCAGGAAAATATTGCTTTAGTTTTCCAGCTCTGTAGGAGTTTGAGTAAATTGAGAGAGTAGGGGACTGAAATTGAGGTCCCAAATAACTGATTAAGTATTGGACGGAATTTTTGTTTACCTAATAAGAATAGCGTGAGGGGGGCCAGGAGAAGGGGGAACGCAGTTTTCAAGGGAAGGGAGGAGGATGGGAGGCCATCCAGGGGATTATATTAAGGGCTTCAGACTTGGAGAGATTGATTTTTTAGTTAGACAAAGAACTGAAGCGTTTCTCAATTCGGACTATCATAAGAAGGACAAAGACACACGGGGATTGTGACATAGATCAGAAGTTCATCTGCGAAGAGAGCATTTTAAATTCCCGGTTATCCGATTGTTGACCCCACCAATGTCCGGATTGACACGAATTCGAGTGAAGGAGATGTTCCCTTTATCATTCGTATTTAATTTGGTGAATTAGGGGCATCCCTGTCTGGTTCGTTATGATTAGAGATTGGTCCTTGGACTCCATTGATCTTATTCTGGCTGTGGGTGTTGATATTAAGCTAATAATCTTAGAGGTGAAGATGAGGGCGGGGGTCTAGGGCCTAGGTGGGACAAGTTTGGATTTTTAGGATGGAAAGGAGAATTCTTTCAATATGCCTTTTCGGCATCTAATGAGGTGAAATTCATGAGAGGGATATGGTGGAGACTTAGCGTATGTGAATTTTGTATTGGGTCCTGAGGGTATAGTCTCTAACTCCATCCCGGGCACAATAACCCCACCTGATCAGGCGGGGATTCAAATGATGGTAGATAGGCATTTAGACGGTTTGCGAGACTGCTTTGCATACATCTTGAAGATTCCACAGTGATGTGTGAGATAGGCCTTGTAGCTTCCAACAATTTAGTGGGTCACTGTACCCTGGTTTAGCGGATGACAGTTATTGTGCCCGAGGAGAGGAGCCCGGAGGGTAATGGGATGTAAGTGGAGATGTCATTGATAGCTGGACGAATAAAGGAGGTGAATGCATTTGACGGGGCTTGAATTTTGGATAATTTTTGCCGAAATGCACATCTTGGTCCAGGGTCTTCGCCTCCTGGAAGCTCTCGTTTCACCATAGCAAAATATTCCGGGGAGAACGGGTAATTCCAGACTTTGGAATTGGTTATTTTTTGTCTTTTTCATTAGCCATGATACCAAATGGGTCTTGTCGACAGGTGAACAAGAGTGGAGGAGAGTGGGCAACCCCTGTCGGTCCCTTTCTGAAGGCTGAATGTTGTGATTGATAAAAAATCCCGTCGTTTTTACTCTTGCTTGTGCAGAAATTTATATAGGCGGTTGAAGTGCTGTAGGACCTGTAATTCAATTATTACCTTGACCAGATTATTGCCATATGCCTAGAATCGTGCGTAGTTGGGCTGTTTAGCGTCAATGGGCATGATCGCCGGAGTGTGATGTAAATGTGGATTTATTCTTATTTGCGTATATTACGGTGTGTTCCGTCAGGTTATTTGTGACGGCCAGGACCTAAATGCACAAACATACTTGTATAGGGGGATTATTTAATTTAGGGGAGTATGACCGCCAACCTAATCCGCCTTATATCATTTTGACACAAGTTTCAATCCTCCATTGATCAATGGATATAGGCCTATATAGAAAGCGGGCTATTCGGGGGACAAATCCTTGTCTGGGCTTCGTCAATAATTTAATTGTAGGCCGTATATTAGCAATCTGGGATTAACCACCTCTAGGTACCTATTAATATTAAGTACCAGCAGGTCTGGTGCAATAGGTAACTAGGATCTTATAGAATTCCCCAGTGAGAACGTTTAAATGGGCATGGGCCTTGTTGTTCCTCTGCGGACTTGATGGTACGAACTTCAAATTACTCCAGACCAATAGGAGAATTCATGTATGCCTTGTCTTCCTCTGAAAGGAAGCCAAGCCCAAGATCATGAAAGGCGAAAGTGGCAGCAGATATAAAAAATCTATCTACATTCCCTTTTCTTTTGTATTTAGTATTTTTATCGAATGCTCGGAAGAATATCTCATTAATTGCCCTTGGGTCTTTCTGTATGTTGGCCCTTTAGTATTCTCAGGAGCTGCATTGGATTTGTTCTAGTACTTGTACCTATTGGCTCTAGGTTGGCCAATAACTAGCCACATTTGTTACACATACCTAAACAATTTTGCTTCTTGGTCGGAGAACTTCATAGCCTCCTCATCTCCAGCCAGCTCTATACTGGTCCTTAGCTATTTACCAAGCCGGTTTATTATCGGGAGTACTTTTTCTTGAAACGCTGTATAGGCCACCGTTACCTCAGAAGCATAAATTATCCTATCCTTGCCATTTTCTCATTCTGAATTTTGGCAAGTGGGATATAAGCCTCAATCTCTTTTCGGACCTTCGCGTTTTTGTCCCATAGTAGATGAGGTTTGTCAGAGTGTCCGCTTTTGGAATTTCTAACTCATACCAACAGGGACATGTAGCCAGGCATCTGAAAATTCTCCTGCAGCCTGAAGCTTTTGGAAATACTCCATGAAAATCACTTCCTTTCGGATGACCTCACCAGTGATATCATCTAACCGACACTGACACTGGAGCATGGTCGAGAGATAATAATGTATCATATCTGGGAATCTGCAGCCGTGATGTCATTGAGGGGACATTTGGCTGTAATAGTCATTACGAGTTACTTGAATCATTGTCAAATGAGAGTAGATACAAATTCTCTACCCATCTGGGGATTGATAGTTCCATGCCAGACTAGGCCTGTCTTACTCTATAAACTTCTGATAAGGCTGTCTCACTGGTAGGTTGCATGTAGCCAGGGTCTTGTACTTGGATTGTTTTACGATCTTGTTTTGACAGTGGCTAACAGCATTAAAGTCCCCACCTATAAGTTTTTCAGCTCTCCTGTATCTGATATCTACTGGGAAGCCAAATTCGGAGGGAGAAATGTTTTTTGGTCCTTCATTTTTTTTTTTGGACAGTAAATGTTTTACTACACGTAAGTAATTGTGTCTGTATGATGAGTGAGCGGTTAATGCATTTACCCTCAAACTCCGGTTTCTTTGCTTTGGGCTAGACATCGATAGTTCAAATGTTGCGACTAGTGATATGACCCTGGCCTTGGAGTCCTTGGCTGGGGATCCCAGAACTTCTCCCACTCACAATTTCTTCATCCTAAAGAAGTCCCTCTCCTCTAAATGTGTTTCCTGGAGCAGGGCAAGATCAGCTCTAAGGCGTTTCAATTGTCGGAGTGGGGGTGGGACCGGAAGCCCATGGCGACGGACGTGTAATTGAGGAGCTCCGCAGCACGGCTACCTTCTCGGGGGAGAAATAGCGGCATCCTGGCATCAAAACGCCGACGGAGGGCTCCTCATACAGCTCCCGACTCTCTCCACAAGCCGGCGTATTCAAGAGGGATAAAGGACTACTTCCAGGGAGCTGCAGCGGCACGTAAACCCACGCGACCCGTCACGTGGCGGGGCGCCATCTTACACTTCTCTCCTCGTCAGCCGGACGCGCGCTCCAAGCTCCTACAACCCACTAGCGGAGCGCAGCAGACATCCCAGGCTGCGAGCTACGTACCTGAGAGGGGTCCGGTTTAACAAAACGGGGGACCTATACCTCGTAGTCCCTGCGCAGAGAACGGCACTCGCATGCGACTGAATCACAACAGGTCATGGACTCTGCAGGTCAGGAGCCTCCGGCGAGCAGCAGCAGGCTTTCAAACTTAACCCCTGCAATACCGGAGTACTCTCCTGGCTACCTAAGGCTACCCATCCACTATTAAGCCACCTGGGGCCGTGCACCAGCCCTGTACCCCCAACTACACAACCACCTTACGGGGGACTTCCCCTAAACCCCCAAATCCAGGGGTCGAAAATTTGCTACCTTGGGGGCCCAACATCCCTCTAAACCCCAAAGGAAATTTCCCAGGCCCAAAAAAAAACCCCCGGGGAACCCCCCGCCCCTCATCTCTGCATGGACAACATTAATGATTACACTACAGAGGGGATACAATTAAAAACCCCAGAGCCGGGGGTGAGAATGGGGGCCCCCCCTTTCCTCAAATGGCGGGCCCGGCATCGCATTGAAACCCAGTGATGTAACAATGTTTGGGCGACTTCCCTAAACATATCCCTACAAGGGCCCAACTCACACATAGGGGAAAGGGGTTAAAGAACTTGTAGATGGGAAATTGCGCAATTCCCCAAGACCTCATAAAGTACCGAGAGGAAATTTCCCGGGAAACACCCATGCGATACACGCCGCTATATTTCCCCACCGGGAACAATGCGTGACCCCCGGGCCTTCTGTCAAGACCCCCAAAAACACCTGAAGATTGGACAACAGGGGGCGCCGAAAAAACATAGAGTCGGGGGGCCGGACCTAGGAGAGGAAAACCCCCAAGTCCCCTTTTAGGCCATCTCAAAAACCTCCGGGGACTCCCACCGCTACTCCTATAAATTTGATAGGCTCCACAGAGCACTGCCCCCAAAAATCTTCCCTCAACACCAGGGGACATAGTTTTGTTGTGTGCTCATTTCACGAAAAAAACATATGGCGCAGACCGAAAACAAAAGCAAACACTTTGCGGGGGCCACTGTCCACTCTACCCAACCTGTCCTGGTTCGCTGCAAAAAGACACCCCTTCGCCCCCTGCTTGCCCCTCCTAAAAAAACCCAAGGGCAACCTACAGGGGGGGATCCCCCTTTGCCCTCTTTCCTCTAAAAACAACAAATCTGCCACCTCAAGACACATAAGACCTGCGGGCTTTCTGTCGCCCTGAATACCCCCCGGGATAAAGGGACTGGGAACTTCACCCCTCAAAGAGCTCCCCCCCAAAATTTGGAGCCAAGCCCGAAGCAAGAAAAGGCGACGCCAAAATGGACCTCTGGACGGTCCTCCTTCCCCTTCCCCCCCGCCTCCCAAACCTGAATCCCTGATAATTTTAAAGGGATTTGTTCTTAAACCCCGCAGTGGTAAAAGGCTGGCCTCGTGCAGGGACTGACACCCCTTGATCCCCCTGTCCCTTCCCCCTTTTTTCCCTTCCTTTTTTCCCCTTTGTTTTCCTCTCCCTTTCTCCCCCCTCCATACGATGGATGGGTTTGCCGAATCTGTTTTTCGTATTAGCCAGCACAATAGTGTCCTTTATCCCACCCTTAGGCATTAATACCAGTTACTCACGAAACTTATTTTTTTTTTCCCCCCCACGATCATTCGGGTCTTGCTTTGCATGGGCCCCTTCGTTATTCACTGTTGCCCTGCATATAGAGGTATTTTTCCCGGGCAACTCACCGTGGGACCCAAGAGTTTTTCTCTCTCTTTTTTGCTCCCTTTTCAGTCTCACATTGACCCGGGGGCCACTCTGGAGTCCTAGACCCCTGTTTTTGAGGGTAAATAGTTCCCCCTTTCCTCCCAGCCTTGGGCTGAGGAAGGAATTTTTCTGGGGGAGCTTTTTATTTTTTCCCTTCCTACCTAAGGCGTCTTAGGCCTTATAAAATCTCATTTGAGAATTTTTTTTTATTTTTTTTTTTTTTATTTTTGTGTCTGAAATTATGTCTTTTCCTTTGTCTCTCCCCCTCCCTTTTTCTCTATCCGTTAAGAGGAAATGTTTTCCCCTGACCTTCCCCCCGCCCGGGCGACATCGGCGAAGGGGTGATGAATCACCTTTTTTACTCTGATCCAATATTGCATATTTTCATTAAACAAAAGGGGCCAAACTCAAACATTAAACGGAGACTCCCCTTTTGACGTCTTAACGAAAAAGGGCGAAAATATATTTCCTACAAAACCCACTTTAAAAAGACAGTAATTTTCATTTTTTGCAAAACACCTTCCCCGAGGGCCTATCGGGGCCTCTCACGTGGGAAAAAAAGGGGGGCATGCTATCTTGCTCACAGTCAAGCCCATTTCAGGTGCAGAATTCAATTTTTAGATCCTGAAGGCCGATTTTATACAAGGGGCCATATGAGGGCTCAAATTGACCTCTGTAATATTTATCCCCCAAAATACCCCCCGGTCAGTTTCTGAGAAAAAATTTTGAAAAAGTTAAATCCTCACGGGTCCACTTCTTTTGGGGGGTGACTTAAATTTGTTCTTCCTAGAAGATGGTAAATTATGTTACAGGGGAAAACTTTTTCACCCTTTCCTGAAGGCCCTGCAAGGAATTCAAAAAATTATGGGGAGCTTCGTCTGTCGTTTTATGGCGATTGCCCACCCAACTAAAAAACCTACACTTTCATTCCCCTCCTTTGGGCTCCCACTCGCGTCTCAATACTTCTTGGGGAATACCCCCATCCTCCGTCAATTAGCATGGCAGAAATTCACCCCATTATTGGTCGGGCACCCCGACTGACACTTTTCTCTAAACCAGGGAAACCCTTTTCAAGAAATCCACGGCGCCCTTTTGAATCCCCCTGAAACACCCCCAACATAGAGAGAGTACGGCAGGCTACAAAGATTACTTTCAAGTAAACGCTGCTTGTCACCCCACTGGCCACTTTGGGGAACCACAAGGGGGGGGACCGGGTCCTGTATTGCCTTAGGATCCAGGGGTTTGAGGAACGCTCTGCAGATGTAATGCTCCCCGACGCTCTCAGACCCTTTAACCTCCCCACATCACACCGACCAGACAATCTCCGAGAGGGTTTTTTAGAAATTTGATCCAAAATGAGGACTGGGAAATCTAGAACTAAAAATTGTTGTTCGTAGACACGGTATTATTTTCGAGCCAATAAGCCCACATATGCTAGCCGGGGGTCCCAAGGAGACCTTAGCAAAGAAACCGTTTTCCCCCGAGAAACATAAGGGTCGATAATTTATACCCCCAAGAGTTTTTTTAGACTTCCATTTATACTCGCTAAAAACTCTACAACCTCCCGGGCTCATGACAACTTTTACGAACAACCCAGATCTTACGGAATTCTGTCTTCCCGCAACCCCTTCCTAGCCGGGGGGGACCTAATACTCTTTAAGCTCCGACCAATCGAAAAGATCGAGAAAACCCCCAAAGCCTACCCTCCAAGAAATCCCAGGGCCGGGTGGGTTCACTATTTTAAAATTTTGCCTTCTCCCCCCCAAATTTGGGAAAACCACATGGTGGAACTGTTCAACTTTCATGAAGGGGAGTACTTTCCCCCCCTCCATGCTCCCCTCCTACATAACCCTTTTCCCCAAACCCATAAAGGACCACCTCGATTTCGCAAAATTATCGGCCTTCGCCCCGCAAAAAGTGAGTAAAAATTCGCCAAAAAAAGGGGAACCTCTATTTACTGTCTGGGATTTAAATTTAAAAAAGTCAAGTAGGGTTTTTGCTGGGACAGGGGTGACAACACAAAAAAGCGTTTACCTTTTAAAAAGCGCACAGGAGACGGACCACCCTTTTTCTTAGCTTTGACGCGGAAAAGGCGTTTTGATCGCCTAAATTGGAAATTTCATGTCTGAAACCTTGAAAATGTTTGGGTTCCGGGGCCCCCTTTCCCGTAAGCCATTAGCTCATTTACTCCCACCCTTCGGCACCCTTCGACTCCCACATCTGAATCCCCTTTATTTAAAATAAAAAATGGCACCCCGGGAGGGGGGCCCCTATCCCCAAGATCTTTATCTTGGTATAAACCGTTTGCGGCGGCCATACGCATAAACCCACATCACGGCATCCCCGTCCCGGACAGGACTTTTTAAATATCTCTCTATGAGACGACATACTTTTTTACCCTAACCAAATTTGACACTACTATCCCCAACTACAATCTCCCTAAAACACTTTGGGTTCTATCGGGGTAAAAGTCAATCCAGCTAAAACAGAGGCACTGCCTTTAAATATCCAGGTACTCAGTTGGGCCTTACAATCGAACTTCGGGTACAATTGGAAGCAAAAAAATTTTGATTTTGGGGGTCAACTTGACACCAACATACACCCCTGTTTCCAAACAACTACCCAGATAAATTCTTTGGAAAAACACCGGGTTTCTAAGTAAAAGGCACACCCCACCAATCTGCTTTTAGGGGAATAGAGCAATTAAAAGATGGTCTCCCAAAGCTGATGTACTGTTTGGCCACCAGTTCCATACCCGCCAAAAAATTAAAAAAAACTGCAGGCTGCCTTCATGCGATTTAAAAGGGGGCCCCGGGGGACAAACCGATCCCAAAATCGTCCTATTAGACCCAAGACCAGGGTGGGGCTCTCGTGTGAATACAAAAGTATTATTGGGGGAGCGCAGCTACGGCGAATCCCAGCTTTGGGCACGCTATTTGCGAGCCAGATGGACGGAACTGGAGAAAATGTGGTGGCCCCGACCCCCCCCCTCGTTTCCCGTGGGCTACGACTCAAAAACCGGGGTTTATGTCCCCTGTTTGGGGCCCATGGCTCTGACCCGGGGGTGTGGAAAACTTGTCTAAAAATTTTAAACCCTTTTCACATATTTCCTAGACATCTTTCTTTTCCCAACCCCTGATACCCGGCGCCTCCAGGGTCCCCCCTGAAGCCATGGGTTTAACACAGGTTTCAGGCTGGGGGAATTGTAGACCACAGGACCCGAGGATCCTACCCTTTGAAGCCCTTAGAGAAAGAAATAACTACCGCCCCCAAAAATTACTCACTTATTTACAGATTAACATTTTCTACTTAGATCTATGTCCACCACTCGTATCGGGGCCCCACAAGCTTTAGAAACGTGCGAGCAAACCCTCTAAGCTGGGGGATTTCCCCAATTTAAAAAAAAGTTGGGTCCCCTGATTTGGCTCAAATGCCCAACACTATTATGAGAAAATTGGGGAAAAGTCCTAGGAATGCCTCCCCCCGAAACTGGGAAACTATCTGAGCCCCGGGAGCCAGGTCTTCCCCCTGTGTCTCCTACAAGGAAACCCCTACAAAATGCTGATGCATGGTACCACACCCCCGTGCCCTAAAATACTTTTTCCCTAAAGTATCTGCCTTTGCTGGAATGTAGAGAGACACGGGGAAACCCCGACTCATATTTTTGGGTTGCCCCAAAAAAAAACCCCCGGAAAACAGTCCCAAAAACTTGACCCGGCCATTCTAGGGTTCAACATTCCCCCAAATCCCAAAGCTCACCCACTAATATCTTCCCCGGGCATAGCCGGGCCCCCAAACGCTCTCCCCTACACTGATAACAGCCGCTAAGTGCTTTTTAATAACTCGAAAAGCCAAGAACCCCCTTCAAAAAAATATTGGGCAGCCCATGAAGGGGTATCCGGGAAAAGGAATCCTTACGGCTCTCCTAGACAACAGGCTTGATAAATTAGATAATCTGGGAAACCCCGGGGTTAATATAGCCCCCCTCTCCCCTTACGAAGGCTCGGTAAAGCGGGGTCTGAACAGTGCCCCTCCTTAATTTTCCGTACCCCAAAATTCAAAATTGAATGGTGAAGATAGGGGGGTATGCTTAACTTAAGGACTCGAACCGAGAAGGGGCGGTCTGGATACTCCTGCTCTTTTTTTCCGGCAGACCACTTATTTGGGGGCCCATCGCATAAAAAAAAATTTGAAGGCCACAGACCTCAAAACAGTTTTCCTCCTCCTTGTGTTCCTAGTCTTTTGTCTCCCCCTGTCCTTGTTTGTTCTTTGTGTTCAATGTCAGGTTTTTCTTAATGTGCCCGTTATTTTAACTAGCTTACGTTTCAAGGTGGACCAGAGGCAGTGGGTTAACTCGTCTATAGATTCCAACGGGTTTATTTCTTTTTTTCCCGAACATAAGTGCCAAACCTATTTAGCAAAGTAGTGGCATTTTACTATGTCTTCCTACTACGAAGGATCCTTTATGTCGGGACTGTTTGTCTTTTTTGCTTTTTTTGGCCTTTATATACGATGCTTGATTTTGTAATAATTGTCTTATATGATGAAAACTTTAATAAAACACACAGTTTAAAAAAAAAAAAGAAGGGTTTGGGTTTCTTCCCCGGTAATCCAATTAATCATTTTATTTTATATAAGGGCCTCTAAAAGTTCATTCGAAAACTAACCCTTATGCACTTTTTTGCTAATAAGAAAAAGAATAAAGTAGTTCAACAACGCCAGTCAGTTAGCTACTACTGATATTTCTAGCCCCTCTGAACCTTCCATTATAAATACAGAACCACTCTTTAAAGCTAAATCCAATTCCTACCCTCTATGGACATAGGGAAGCTATCCATCTGATTTCTAAGATTTGTTTTCCACGGAACTAAGAAATATTAAAATTAAATACCCAAAACGCCGAAATGTTACAAAAAATGAAAATAAGACTTTAAAATATTTTTTATGTTCAATCAGGATCTGATTATCAGGAACGCCGATAAAGGTGGTGCAGTGGTCTTGCAGAACTATGAGGAATATAATGGGGAAGCTTTAAGGATTTTGCAAGACCCCGGCTATCATACAGTGGTTCCTGAAACAGTGCACACTGATCTCCAAACAAATTTTACAGCATTTCTCAAAAATGCATTTGATAAAGGTACTATCAGTGACAATGAAAGTACATTTTTAGCCATTACTAGCCCCTCTGTGCCACTATTTTATCATCTACCGCAAATTCAGAAGGATTAACGGAACCCCCATGGTAGACCCATCATATTGGGGGTAAATTTTGCTCTCTCCAATCTCTCCCATTTTTTGAATTTACACTTGAAAACCATATGTTGCTCGTCTGAGTAGTCACCTTAGAGATTCAGATATGGTCATAAGTGACCTAGTCGGTAAAAAATGGAATGCAAACTTTCTCTTTGTCACTTGCGATGTTACTGCTTTTTATTTGAATATTAAGCATTTCCTTGGACTCGAGGCTGTAAAATTTTACTTAGATATGGATCCTAAAATTAATGCTGCTAAAAAATCTTTTCTGTTAGAAGGTTTATCCCTACTATTGCACCGAAATATGGCACTGCGATGGGGGCAAAAGTTGCGCCATTCTACTAAAACGGGCCTTTTTGATTCCATTTACATTGACTCCGATTTCAACCCCTAGGTTTCCAATGTTAAATATGTCAAACAATTTAGTGGGAATGTCCTGAAAATAGTGTTTTTTTGATTTTTTAAATAAAAATTCTTGGCTTACAGATTACTATAAATTAAAGTAAGAACAAAATTGTCTTTCTAGACCTCTGCCTCTACATTGAGGACAACATCATTCTGTCCAAAACGCATTTTAAAAAATGCAATTCAAACAACTATCTGGACTTCAACAGTTGTCATCACTGCAAGTACAGCCAATTTCACTGGGTCAGGAAAAGCTGTTCTTCTGTAATAACTTTTCTATACAGGCTGCAAAAAATCTCCCTCCATTTTCTAAAAAAGGTTATCCTAGTAATCTCATTACCAACCCTTAAAAAAACCCTCTTCACTTACCCAAAAAACTTTTTTTAAACAAAAAAAATTCCAAACAAAATTTGAAAATCCTAGGGTTCAGCACCACTTTTACCTCCCAACACCGGAACTGAAAATCTTTTAAAAAAAGCAGGGGAATTTACTGCCCCCTGGCCCAAAGTGTTAAAAACCCCCCCCCTTCCAAAAAAACCCTAGAGGGGTTTTTATTATCGACCCCAAAAAGTTTTATTGGCCCCATCCAGGTTTGGGGGAAACAATGATAATTGCCCTAAAACCGGGGAAAAAGGGGCATTTAAGATGCTTTTTTCCCCCCTGAAAAATGCTGTTTTATTTCCCGCGCTATAAACTTTTTTTTTTGAATCCCCCAATCACAAAAAAAAAAAATTCCGGTCGCAATGTCATGTATCTCATCCTATTTTAAAGTTTTTGATTCCCATGCAGCTGTAAGAAGAAATGTGGGAAGGCAACAACAAAATTGTCTAAGGGTTTTAAAAAAACCCATCATTTTTAACTTTAAATTTTTTTAACAGTCTTCCCAAACACTTTGTAAATGATCCAGCACATGAGGAGCATTTAGAATATTTTGTTCAACCTATTGAGCACAAAACCCTTAAGGGGCCCCCCAATTTGGGGGTTCCCGTCCCCCCAAACAATAGGGAAGGGACTGGTTGTACGGGGCTCAAACCCCGGGATGCCCTAAAAGCTAAATGAGGGCCCGGAAATTAAAATTTAATAAAATTTCCGCCATCGACTGTTTCCTTCATATATTCATTTTTCTGTCTAGTTCTTAATAGTAACCCAAATTTTTTATATTTTATTATTCCCTTTTTAAACCCTTTTAGGGGCCCCATTGCCCAAAATTTTTGTATGCCCCACCCCCCCAAAATTTTTCCAGGGGGTCCAATTGGGAAACCCCTCCTTCTAAACCCCAGTTTTCCGGGGTCCTAAAATGGGAGTCTTGTGTTCTTTGGGTCCATCTAGGATTGGGTATGACACCCGTGCCTTGGTTTTATTCTTTTTGTTTTTTTTTTCCCGTATGGGGTTTTTCCCGAAAATACATACAAATCAATTTAAACCCCCAAAATCACGGTATAGTTTGCAGATTACAAATTTTTTTTTTAGGGGAAACCCTTTTTTTATATTTATTTTTTTCTACCCTTTTTTTCTTTTTAAAGTTTTTAAATTTAGTGTTTAAACCCCCGGGTAACCCTTTTTGCTTGCTGTTCTGTTTTTTGGTTTTTTTGTTGTAAATTACAATTTCAAATTTTTTTGTAAATGGTTTGAGCCCGGTTTTTTAAATTTTCCCAAACCTTTTTCCACCCCAAAATTCTTGTATAGATAGCTCCACAAACTGGATTGTATACATGCCTTAAGAGGTCCCAGGGGCGGGGGGAAACCGTTGCTTTTTTTATTGCTAAAAAAAATCTGGAAAAAATAATCTGGAAAAATTAAATTTCCCAAGTTCAATGTATCTCATTTTTTTTAATTTTTATTTTTTTAGTTCCCATTTTTTTTCAATTTTTTAAAAGACGGCCACCAATCATTACCCATAAATTTTTGGTTTTAAATGCTACTTTTTCCCTTTTTGTCCTTTTATATCCTTTTACTTGGGTTAATATCCAATAAAAAGGAGATTTCCCTGCTGATGACAACCCCAGTTTTTTAACCCCGCACTGTCACCTTTGGGTTTGACGGCTAAACCCGATTGGGCGGCCTAGATCCTATTAAATCTAATTGGGGTCATTTTCTGGAAACAGGGGGGTTTTAGGGAAAATATATCCCATGGGAAAATATTAAAAATATACTGTTTAGCTACAAAACTGGCCTGGGGCAGGAACATTTGTCACGGCTTCCCACAGATAGAGAGTGGATCCTCCGAGTTGTTGGGGAAAAGGGTAAAAGCGTAGAACAAGATCTGGGAAACCCAAAATTTGAAGGGGGCCCCCCAGGTTTTCCTTTATTTAACCCCTACAAGAGTATTTGGTCTTCACTGCTAATGACTCTCAGGTTGCTACCCCCAACATGATCACCCATGGAAACCGCTGACATCCAAACGCTTTACCAGCGGAGCACACAAAGACATAGTCATGGAGTTGGTTGAGGGAGGCAGAGTTCTTGTGAGGTCAAAGAGCAGGGCCAGCAACAGACAGGTAGTAACGTCAAGGGACTGACTGATGTCTATACCAGGAGTCAAGACACACAAAAAACTTAGGAACATCTGGAAACACTATCAAAGATCAAACATAGGAATAAGGGAAGTGTCCCTATATGTAGCCACCATAGCTCTTCTATTGAAGGAAGAAGCAGACTAGGAGCATGCACTGGTCCTTTGAATCTCAGAGCAGCACATGCTAGGAAGTAGGCATCACAGAAAAGGACAGTCGGGCCACCTATTGGATTAGTCACTGCAGAGAAGGTGAAGCCATGTGGAGCGGTGTAGAGATAAGCATCCACATCAGTGTCTCATGACCGTAATAACTTTCCTCGCCATCTCTAGTAGGACCCAGAGTATGAACAAGCATAAAGGGGTTCTCCACTTTGGATGATTCTATTTAATAGCACAGCTTATTGACAAACTCTAGAAATGTATCCAGGCTCCTATTGAATTAAGTGAATTCACCATGACAAGTTCCTCTGACAGAGAGTTCCACAGTCTCACTGCTCTTACAGTGAAGAATCCCTTTCTATGCTTATGTAGAAACTTTCTTTCCTCAAGACGTAGAGGACGCCCCCTTGTTCTAGATGCAGTCCTGGGTATAAATAAATCTTGAGAGAGATCTCTATATTGACCTTTAATATATTTATACATATTTATTATGTCCCCTGAAGCCGTGTTTTCTCTAAATAACCCTAATCTTGCTAATCTTTCTGGGTATTGCAGTCCACCCTTTTATTATTTTTGTTGCCGCCTTCGAGCCTGTTAAATTTTTACAATGTCTTTCCTGTGCACTGGTGCCCAAAACTGTACACAATATTCCATGTGTGGTCTGACTAGGAATTCCTGAAAATGTGGACTCTCGTAATTGCTTTTGATCTTTTTTGTGCCTAAACCAGATGTTGAAGTATTAGGGTTATGCGATTATTCACTGTTAAGCCATGAAAGGAGCAATGAACTTATCCACAGGGAATCACCAGGTTGCTACTTCCTTATAGTACATGTTGGCAGCAGCTTGCTCTTGAATTGTTTGGAGTCAAAGATGAGATACCAGGACAGAATATGGAATTCATAGTTGGTGAGCCTGTGGTTAGAGAAGGGAGAGTTCTTTCAAGATTAGGATCATGCAGAAGGTCAGGGCAGGCAGCTGACAAAAGTACAAGGTCAGGAACAAGCCAAGTCTTTGCTAGGATAAACTAGTAGATAATTAAAGGAAAAAAAAAAAAAAAGAGTGGCTCACCTGTTATGGGCTAAAGTCACTATGGATGAGGGAAATCCGCCTGTTGGGTGTAATTGGGGGCTTTCCCCCCGGGCCAAGGGGTTTTTAAAACTCACACAAAATTTTTGAAGTCCCGGTGCGCTTCGGGAACGGGTTACACCGAAATAACTTTTTCCCCCGTTGATCAAAAAATAAAAAATTTAAATTTAACCCCAATTTAAAAGAAAGCTTTTTGGGGAACATGCGCTGGGGGCAATTGCACCCAAACCCAGACGCGTTTCGAGCCCCGGGGCTCTTTTTCACTGTTTTTTTATCTCGGAAGCCGCCATTTTTTTAAAAGGGAAAAATTCCCCCCAATCGGGGTGACTAATCAAAAGCCCCTGGACAAGGGGAAGCAGGGAGCAAAGAAGACAAAAAAAAAGGGAAAAGGGAAAATAGGGGGTTCCCCGTTTGTAGCGCTCATACCCTGTTCCTTGAACCCCAAAAAAAATTTTCCCTTTTTTTCCCCAAATTCCGGGCCCCTTTAAACAAACAAAGAGATTTCTTTCCCTTGGAAAAGCATTTAAAAGGAGTTTTGGAGTAGGTAAAATTATAACTATTTAAAACCGGCAAACCAAAACGCGGGGAAACTCAATTTTAAGAGAAAAAATAGCGGCCACCTCCAAGACAAATAAAAGCCATCCCTTTAGGGCAAATTGGGTTAGGCCAAAAGAATTTGTACTCTTGCGGGGATTTTGCTTTTGGCTGAAAAGCCTTGTTCGGAGACAAACGCGGGGGATCAACAAGAGGGAAATTTTTTGGGCCCAAAGGAAAGGGGGGAAACAAAAATTTTTCCCGTTAAGGGGGCAAAAAAACAAACTTTTAAAACGAAAACCCAAACCAAAAAAATAGTATTCACCAAAATTTTTTTAGTCCCCAAATTTAAGAAAAAAATTCAAAAATCTTTTTAAGAAATTTAAATATTCACGCCAAAGGACCCACACACTGGCAAAAAACCTTGAAAAAAGGATTTTAAATGTGTGCCCAAAAAGAAAACAAGACACTAGGGGACCATATATCCCCATTACAAAAGTGAAAAACATTACCTCGAAAAAAACATGGCTCTCAAAAAAAGGGGTTTTTTAAAATGTGGAGGGCTCGAGGAAAAGTTTGCAATTTCCCTTTTTAAAAACAGACCCATTTAATGACACAGAAAAAATCAGAAGTTTAATTTTTCCCCAATTTTTTAAAAACTGCGACGTCATATGTGTTTTATAATTAAATTTATCTCCTCAAAATTAAGATAAAAGTGGGAAAGAAACAATTTTCAAAATAAAGCATTAAGCGGAACTATTTACAGTTTTTTAATAAAAAAACAGGGCCAAAGGGTCGGGTGCTGCTAGGCATTTTTGTCGAGCACCACCAATGATCTCCCCCATTTTTCCGATTCTTTTGGTTTTAAAATTCAAGAAACCAAAAACCCAAATAGGGGGGAAATTTGGGGCAAAAAAAAAACTGAGAAAAAGGGAAAGGCCCTTTGGAGTTTTAAAGTAGGCACCCCGTGCACCCAAAGGGGGGTTAAACAACCGCCACAGCTTATTATATTTTATATTCATAAAAAACCCTGGTTTTTCGTGTTTTAGAAAACAATGTTATTACTCACATATCTTTTCCAAAAAATAGATATGTCAGTTGTTGTCCATCCCTGCTGCATTCTTTTGCTTTTTTTTTTTTCTTTGCTTTTTTTTTTTTTTTTGTTTCCCTTTGCTCTCGGTTTTCCCCATTTTCATGTGCTAGGAAATCTAGTCACCGTTTGGGGAAGTTTTTTGTTTTAAATAATGGCGGTTTTCCTGCAATTTTTAACAGTAAAACAAGACCCCCGGCGCTCGAAAGGGCCCCGGTCTTTTGGATGCATTGCCCCTTTGCGAAATTGTTCAATAGCTTTTTTTAAATTTTGGGCTTAATAAATTTATACTTTTTGATAAACGGGCGGAAAATTTATTAGGGTTTAACCCTTCCACGAACCCTCCCACCGGTACTTCAAAAATTTTGTGCTAGTAGAAAATTTAAACCCCAAGCCCAAAATTAATTTCAAAAATATTGGGATTTGGTCTTTAAAAAAAAAGATCTACCGTATATACTCGAGTATAACCCCGGTTTTTTCAGCCAAAAAAATGTGGGGTGGGAAAAAACCCCCTCGGCCCTTTTAAACCCGGGGCACGTTCACACTCCCGGGCCCCTGGTTTAAGGCCCCGGGCCCCCGACAGGGAAAGCTTCAGTTTTTATCGGCTCCAAAAAGGGGAGCACATATAACGAATTTCCCGAGTCAGGACAGCATCCGGGGGCTGCGGGGGCCCCGCCTGTTTTGCATTTTCTTTCCCCCGCATGCACTCCTCTGGAGGGGGCATGCGGAGAAAAGAAAACCCACTGCGGGGAAATGGATCCGGGCGGGCCGCAAAAATCGTGGCCAACCGGAGGGTTTTCCCGGGACAGGGGCGTGTGTCATCACGCTGGGGTGCGCGGCCTGATGACATCACCCCCCGTGCCGAGAAGACCGGGGGGAGCGCGCCGGGAGACGGAGCAGCGGGGATCGAGGTAAGTGGGTGTTTTTTGTTTTAAAATGATGCCTATACCTGCCTAGTGCTGCCTATACCTACCCTATACCTGCCTAGTACTGCCTATACCTGCCTAGTACTAGCTATACCTGCCTATACCCTGCCTATACCTGCCTAGTATTGCCTATACATGCCCTATACATGCATAGTACTGCCTATACCTGCCTTGTAAGGACTATACCTGCCTATAGCCAGTCTAGGGGGACCTATGACAGACTATACCCTGCATATACCTGCCTAGGTGACCTATATCTGCCTATAGCCTGTCTAGGGGGACCTATGCCTGCCTAGACGACCTATACCTGCCTATAGCCTGCCTACGGGGACCTATACCTGCCTATACCAGCCTATAACGACCTATACCTGCCTATACCCTGCCTATGAGGACCTATACCTGTCTATGGGGCAATTGCCTGCCTATAGCCTGCTAGGGGGACATATAGCTGCCTTTTCCCACCCTATGGGATACATTAAACTGCCTATACCATCCTATATCTGCCTATGGGGGACATTAAATGCCTATGTAATTTTTTGGTATCATTTTTATTTTTAAAATTCACCAGTAGCCGCTTTCGTTTTCCAAACCCCAGGCTTATACTTGAGTCAATAAGCTTTCCCGATTTTTGTGGCAAAAGTAGGTGCCTCGGCTTATACTCGGGTCGGCTTATACTCGAGTATATACGGTAATAGATATCTGTGAAAGGAAAAAGTAAGTGAACCTTTTCTTTCAGCATCTGGTATGACCTCCTTGTTCACCACTAACTGCATCTAAATGTTTCCAGTAGTTTTTTTTTTTCGTATTCAAAAGAATTTTTATTGATACAAACAAAATTAAGTTACAGTAATGACACAGAAATATGTGAACGACATAGTACACATTATAAATCCACATGAGTGCATATATAAGCAATCAAAACTGTGAGTGACACTGATGAAGGCAGATAGATGCAATCAATAGGACCTGAAGAATTTGAGTCTAAGTTGTGATAAAATATCGCGCTGCTGGAATGCGACTGTCTGGCCATATGGAATTATAAGCAGAACTATGAGGAAGTCACCAACTTGTAGAGACCAAAGACAATAGTCTGAAAAAGCCTAGGAACATCACCATCCAAAGGGGAAAAAAGAAAACAAAGACAAACAAAATAAAAACAGCGTAAAGGTAGGTAACAGAGTAAGAAACATAAACATTGAATTCGGGACAAGGGTAGTCAGCCAGCCATAAATGTACCAAGCTAGAGATCTTGCAACCATAGGAAGCCCATATATCGTATTTACCGGCAGAACATTACAAGAATGAACAGTACAAGTCTGAGGCACAGAAGGAGACCCATTCACTCCACTGCAGTATACATTTCTGACTGGCTTGTGGAGAGTCATTACAAAGTTCCTTTAAACGGTAAATAGTGTGATTCTCTCTCAACCAGTCAGAAACAGATGGTACCAAGGTATAGCGCCACAATCTAGGAATTACTGTTTTAGCTGCATTCAGTAGGAAAGAGGCTAGATGATTCTTTAATACCTTGAGGGCAAGCGGGATCTTGAACAACAGTAGTGCAGCAGGGTTATTGGGAATTATAAGACCCGTCACCAAATTAATCACCTCGATAAATTTGAGCCAGAAAGGTTGCAGAGAGGGACAACCCCACCAAATATGCACCATTGTCCCTATATCTGCAAGGCAACGCCAACATGTATTTGGGGCCGATGGAAACAGGGAATGTAAAAGAGAGGTCACACGGTACCATCTAGACATAATCTTATAGTTTAGTTCCTGTGTTTTAGCAGAAACCGAGGTTTTGTGAACAAGAAAAAAAGTCCTGTTCCAGTCCTCATCCGAGAGCTCCCCATAGAGTTCTGCCTCCCAGGCCCTCTGAAAAGATAGTTTATGGGAGTTCGCAGGTGTAGTTAGGAGACTGTAGATATTGGAAAGAGGATGTGTCGTAACTAGCTTCTGCAAACACCAGGTTTCAAAAGTAGTGGGAGGCCTATATAAGCTTAATGGGGCTTTATACTTAGTGTAAAAGCTTCGAATTTGATAATAATTAAGTCTGCAAAATGAATCATTCAAGGGGTCTCGGACAACTTCACTGTAGGCTTTAAAGGTGTCACCAGATAGGAAGTCCCAAACCACCAAGAAACCTCTTTGACAGCCAATTTCAGAGAAAATAGTAGGCACAGCTGCTGGGACCATCGGATTGCCACACAATGGGGTCTGGGGTCCACCTATGCCAAATATATTCATAGTGGAGGGGAAGGTTCTATGGGTCCGTATTGTGATCTGTGTAATATAGGGGATCTGCTTAATAGAGCAACTGGGCAGCATAGAGGGGGGTAACCACGGTAAAGCTGCAGTAGGACCCCTGTACATAGCTGATTCAAACCGAACCCATAGTTTGGAGGACGTGTTGTGAAAACCGTCTAAACTACGGACTGAGACCACGGCTAAGTAGTATGCTTGTAGATTGGGGAGAGATAAGCCCAAAACTGATTTAGGCTTCATTAACGTGGCCCTGGAGATTCTAGGATGTTTATTAACCTAGACAAAGTGGAGCAAAAGCTTAGGTAAGGTGACAAAAAAAAGACTTAGGGAAAAGGATAGGGATTGTCTGGAATAAGTAAAGTAAGGTTTGGAGAACATTCATTTTAACAATGTTGATTCTGCCAATTCATGAGAAATCTCTCTTGTCCTACTTACAGAAATCATGAGAAATGGCTTGAATAAGAGGGGCAAAATTGAGGTCATACATTTTTGAAAAATCGGAAGGGATTTTAACACCAAGGTATTTAAAGGACGTGGCAGCCCATGTGAAGGAGAAATTAGCCTTCAGTTGCTGCAATGTGTCCTCCGGGAAGTTTAGATTCAGAGCAATGCTCTTGGACATATTGATTTTATGGTTGTTGTAACAGCCAAAATCAGAGAGTACCCTGAGCACAGAGGGCAAAGAGATCACAGGATTAGTAATATATAACAGGAGGTCGTCCGCAAAGGCCGAGCATTTAATATGCTCAGTCCCCACTCCGATCCCCTGTATCGAAGAGTTCAACCTTATATCTTGCAACAAGTGTTCCATAACTAGTGTGTAGATTAGTGGAGATAAAGGGCATCCCTGCCTGCTACCATTGCCTACTGTGAAGGGTTCTGACAAAAAGCCGTTAACACGGACTTGTTCTTGGGGGTGGTGATAAAGAGCCATAATTTTGGACAAAAGGACGGGTCCAATACATATATGAGCCAGAACAGCCTTCAAGAAAGACCTGTTGACCCGATCAAAGGCCCTTTTGGCATCCAATGAGAGCAGCATACAGGGGAGACGCGTAGCACCTGCAAAACTGACTAGGGAAAATGTCTTCAAGGTATTGTCTCTCGCCTCTCTCGAGAAAATAAAGCCCACCTGATCAGGATGTACAGTATAAGCTGCGGCAGGAGGGGGTTAAGTCTCGCTGCAATTAGTTTAGCAAATAACTTAACATCAGTGTTAATTAGAGAAATGGGACGGTAGCTTTGACATTGAGCAGGGTCCTTACCCTCTTTAGGTATAACCGTAATGTGAGCTCTTAAGAAAGCAGAGTTGAACGGGGAGTCAGCAGTGACCGTATTAAAAGTATGTAGAAGGGGGTGGACAGATCTTCTAACACAACCTTGTAAAAGTTTGCTGTGTATCCATCCGGGCCTGGACTTTTACCAGCCGGCAGTCTCAGTGCAGCATTCCAAAGTTCCTCAGGAGAGAAAGGCTCCTCGAGGGAGGCAAGAGACTGTGAGGGGAGAGAGGGAAGTGCCGATCGCAACAGGTATTGCTGTAGAGAGGTAGAACTGGGAGCCGCTCGTGGGGGGTCTCCGGTGGACGGGAGGTTGTATAATGCAGAATAGTAGTTATGGAAAGCCTGCAAGATGTCCTTTGTGAGATGTACCATCTGCCCCTGTGTGTTCTTAATGTGTGGAATAAAAAGTGACGCTCGTTTGTCTCTCAGATCCCGGGCCAGAAATCTTCCCGGCTTATTGATCCACCCATAAAATGCACTGGAGCAAAGCTGCTGATAACGCTTATGTGTACGTTCCATAAGCAGAAGAATATTATGGCGCAACTGAGTAAGCTCTCTAAGATCAGATTTAGCACCCGAAGACTTATGTGACATCTCAACCCGACTCAGATCGGCCAGTAAAGACTGGAGTTTTTGGGTGGATTCTTTTTTTAAACGGCACCCATGTTTAATAAGAAGACCTCTGAGCACACATTTGAGAGCCTCCCATTTGATTTGAGGGGATGTAGAGTCAGATTATTGAGTGGCCACAAAAGAGCGGGGAACCTCTCGGAGCTCCAAGAGACAGAGCGAGTCTTGCAGAAGGGATTCATTTAGTCTGCAGGAGAAAGGCAGGCGAGTGAAATTAGGAAGAACAAGGTCACAGTGCACAGGGGCGTGATCTGAATAAAGAATACTACCTATTGAGGTGTCAATGACATAGGGGAGAAGAGAATTCTGTGGAAAGATATAATCGATTCTACTATAGGAGTTGTGAAGATGAGAGTAAAAATTATAATCCCTATCCACAGGATGCATTAGACGCCACACATCAGAAAGTTGCATATTGTGAAGGAGCTGTTTGAGCCTAGTGAGACTGCGGGGCGATGTTGAGGAGCGACCAGTGGATGTATCAAGAACGGGATTCAATGTTACATTAAGGTCACCACAAAGAATGATGTGTCCCTGTGCAAAACAAGTCAGCTCGTCAAAGGTTTTGGACAAAAAAGAGGGACAGTTAATGTTTGGTGCATAAATGTTAGTTATTGTGTAAATATGTCCCTGTATGCTGCATCTCACAAAGACCGCCCTGGCATCTTCATCAGTATAAACATCCAAAACTTGGGCAGACAAAGATTTGTGGAGGAATATAGCAACCCCCTTAGTTTTAGAAGTAGCACTGCTACTATGGTACCAGGCAGGGAAGTACCGGTTACGGAACGACTGCAAGTGGGAGGAGAGCAAATGGGTTTCCTGTAAACATACTATTTGAGACCTCTGCTTGTGTAAATGATATAGTATTTGTGATCTCTTCTCATGGATGTTAAATCCCTTAAAGTTAAGGGATGAAATTCGAATCTTAACCATTAGGCAACATGAAAGGACCCAAAAGAGGGCTAGAGAGATCGAGAAGAGATCCAAATACCAGAAAAGTGACCGACTGACCATACAAAGGGATTGGTAGTAACAATTGGAAATAGTACAACTGATAAAGGCCAAAAAACATAGGCCAAACAACAAAAACATGCAGACCAGGAGCCCAATAAGAGCAGTAGGCCAGGTACGTGGGGAAACATGACCAGCCACTCCAACGGGCAAAGAGAGACATCCTGGTATAACAAAAAAAGAGCTAGAGCTCCACCGGACATATGAATAGGTAACAATACTGGCTAAGTATTTAAAGTAGGAAGTATCACCACATGTATGACAATCAGTAGCATCAGTACATCTAAAGCCAATACAAGTAAATTCAATTGAACATAACATAGGCTATAGAACAAAGTAGTAGAGACCCAAACAGAATAACACTGAAATTGCTGCATTGGAAAGAAGATAAGGGCTACTGAAAGAGGGGAAAAGAGGAGAAGGAAGAGGAAAAGTAAGGTGCCAGGAAGATGATAAGGAAAGGAAGAAGAAGAAAAGAAAGAAGAATGAGAAAAGGGAAAAAAAAGGGGGTAATGCGGGTGAAGAAGTGAGAAGAGACAACAGCAGAGTCACCCAAGACCTTCATAACAGGAGGTGAGGCCATCCCAAACACAGAGACAAAGAAGAATGACCAATCACACAGAGGGCAAAGGTGGTCTCACAAGTCCACGATGTGAAGTCAGCGATGCCGATCTGATGAGCGAATCAGACCTTCCGAAGTTCTCAGACGTCTCCGCGACCTTTGAGTCTTTGGTGTATTTGAGCCCGCCGGAGGAATGGAGGTCTGCAGAGGTAGAGCCTGAGAAGGAAAAGAGCTAGGCAGAGTAGCTGCATGCCATTCTGGAATAGCAATGTCAGGCAAGTCCAAAGCGGCAAGAAAAGTTGGGAGGTCTGAAGGGGAACGGAAGACTGCGGAGTAGTCCTTATATTTGACATAAAGGGCTAATGGGAAACCCCAACGGTAGGGGATGTTTCTAGCCTGGAGTGTAGATAGCAGCGGTTTGATAGCGGCTCATAGACAAAGAGTGCGCCTTGATAAGTCAGAAAAAAGGCAGATTTTGTTACCCTCGAAGGTGATATGTTGCATGAGACGGGCCTTTCTGATGATTTCCTCTTTGACGCTAAAACGGTGAAGTCTGCAGATAACGTGACTGTCTGTCCGCTGTCTCTATCCTGTCCTCTCTCCATCTGAAACTAAACCTCACTAAGACTGAACTTCTCGTCTTTCCGCCATCTACTAACCAACCCCCCCCTGCTATTTCTGTATGTGGTACCACCATTTCTCCTAGGCAGCAGGCCCGCTGTCTAGGGGTTTTTATTTTGATTCTGCTCTGACCTTCTCCCCATAAATCCAATCCCTTGCCCGCTTCTGTCACCTGCACCTCAAGAATATCTCTAAAATCCGTCCATTACTCACTGTGGAAACGACTCACACTCTCATTACTGCTCTTATTCTTTCTCGTCTTGACTACTGCAACTCCTTGCTTATCGGTCTCCCTCTCTGCAAACTCGCCCCCTCCAATCTGTCCAGAATGCAGCAGCCAGGCTTTGTCTTTCTCTCCAGCCGCTATACTGATGCCTCTACCCTGTGTCAGTCACTGCACTGGTTGCCCATCCAGTACAAGATACAGTATAAACTCATCACTCTCACCCATAAAGCTCTCCACAGCGCTGCTTCTCCCTACATCTCCTCCTAAGTCTCTGTCTACCGCCCTACCCGTGCTCTCCGCTCTGCTGATGATATCAGACTACATTCCTCAATCATCCGAACCTCCCATGCCCGCCTACAAGATTTCACATGTGCGGCACCAATTCTCTGGAATATGCTACCGCGGGCGATCAGAGAAATTCACAACCCACACCTTTAAAACAGTCCCCTGAAAATACATCTTCTCGGTCTGGCCCACCAAGATCCCTAACTGCTATCACACACATCTGTCACTCCCTGCACTTGGGCACTCACAGGCACTTATCTGTATATAGATGTACAGTCTGGGTGGCAGGTTTATCCATTTTTCATGTAAACCACCCCCTATTTATGAAACATGGCCGGACCATTGTAAACTTGGCTCTAATTACCGTATGTTTCACCCATACACCCTAATAGATTGTAAGCTCTCACGAGCAGGGCCCTCACACCTTGTGTCTCATTTGTAAGTACTTTTAATGTGTAATGACTGTATGTTTACCCTTGAATTTGTAAAGTGCTGCGGAATATGTTGGCGCTATAGAAATAAAGATTATTATTATTATATTATTATTGGCTCTGTGGGCACAGGGCACAATGAGCCAGGTCAAATTCCATAGGAGAGTCTAATGGTTTGCCCATGATATAATTGAACAATATTGACAGTGATGGCATCAATTCAGAAGCGTGGAAGACTCTGGTAGACCACGAATTCTGATATTGTTTCGTCGATTACGATTACGGTTTTCTAAATCATCTAACTGAGCTGCCAAGAGGATTTGATGATCAGAGTGTGCAGCAATAGAGGATTGAAGACTAGAAATGGTGAGATTTGCTCGGTCTTGACCGATCTTAAGTTGGTGAACTTCTTCTTGGAGGACAGATACTGCAGATTTAACCGGGAGCAAATCTGGTCTCCAAGCAGTTTGAAGCTCCATACCCAGTTGTCTCATATCGCTTTTGGAAGGGAGGAGAAACAGTATGGCCCGCAGCTCCGAGTGAGCTTGGAGAGTTTGAAGAGCATCTTCAGGGGGTAGTAAATCAGATGAAAAAGAGTAAGTAGCTGTTTCTTGAAGCATCGGAGTCGCAGAAATAGGATGGAGACAAGGTGAGGATCGTGACGGACTGCCACCCCAAGTGGAGGAATCTGGGTTGGAGACCCAGTCCAAGGCCTGTGGCGTACCTGGTGAAACCAGTAGTTTCAGACATGGGGCCCCTAGGAGAGCGTTCTGGAGGGGCATCAGGGTGGAAGCCGCTAAACTGGTCCCAACCGATGGCAGGGCTGTATCCCCTGGGATAAATCCACTTGAGAGCTGGGTGGCCACCACAGGCCACGAATCCACTGTTGGATTGGAGCTTAGTGCACCAACAGAAGGCGTTCCAGTGTCTTGAGCCACAGGTGATAGAGGTGCTAGACGAATCCTGGGTCCTCCAGATGTAGCACAATGGTGGTGCTCAAACAAGCCGTCAGCACCCTGAAGCACATCTACAGGAGCATAAGAGCGGGTTCTCCGAGACATCGATTTCTCCTGATCAGAGGGATAGGAAGCCTGGAACTGTCCAGATATATAATTGGGAGTCCTGCTGGCACAGGCATAGCTGTAGTCGGACTCACTGACACCCTGGGTGTAGTAAGCTTGTCCCTGGCCTGGACAGAAGCAGGGTGGTTTGTTAGCAGAGGTGCAGGCCCCATCGGTCTAGGGGCAGCACTGTGGACTGGTATTCTACAGGTACCCTGTGGGCAGAGGTAGGCACAGAGGCTGGGAAGTTAGGGTGGAGAGTGTGAGTAGGCAGAGCTTGGGGCTGCAGCAGGAAGGCAGAGGAAGCACAGGATGGCGACACAGGTGGACAGTCCTCCACTGTGAAAAGCAAGCTGACTTTTCCTGAGGAAGTTACAGAAGTGCTGGGTGGACCCTCAGGAGCCCAATTCATAGACATGTTTGTGGTAGTGCACCCATCGTTAGAGTCAGGTAACTGCACTGATTTTGAAGTTTGAGAGGGTTTGAGTAGTGACCCGCAGTGGTGGAAAGATAGAGCAGGTTGCTGGTACTGCACGGAAAGCTGCACAGGGCTCCCCATAACGGCTGACATAACTGCAGGCTGAGTAACGGCACGCGGCCAAGATGGTGTCTGTAATGGAGAGGAGGAAAAGCAAGTGGCGGGAACCCGCGGCCAGCAGGATGAGGAGTGCAGGGGGAGATGTACAGGGCTCCCCGAGCTGCTGGTCGGCGTTGGAGGAGAGACCGTGCATAGATAGCCTGCGGGCAGCTAAGTGAGGAAGCGGAGCCGAGGAGATAACGCTGTACCTCAGCCCTGTCGGCGGCAGACACGCGTGGGGTGCTTTTCGGCGGGCATCCTGGGTTCACAGCTGTTCCGGAGTCCACGGGAGTGGAGTGGTGCCGAGGATCGGGGCCGGAGAGCAGCGGGAGCAGAGATGCACAGGGACTGTTACGCTCCACCTGCTGTAGTTGCTTGGGGCCGCACTCCTCTGAGTCCGGCTGGGATCCGGACAGAGAAGATGGCGCCGAGGTGTGGGTGAGTTGAGTGGCAGCATCCAGGTCCTGGATAGGAGTAAAAAAAATTGGAGATGGGAATATCCCCCAGGGAGGGAGATTTAAGCAGCTTAGGAGCTTTTTTCGCTTTCTTGAGTCCCATGATGAGGTGGCTTTATGTGATAATATGGTGCCACGCCCCCGTTTCCAGTAGTTTTTGATTAGCCCTGCACACTGAATTTCAGCCCTTTTCTCCATGCAAAACAGCTGCAACTATATTGTGTCGGTGGTTTTCTCTCATGAACTGCCCACTTCAGGTCCTTCTACAACATCTCTATTGGATTAAGGTCAGAGCTTTGATTTGGCCATTCCAGAACTTTACCTTTATCCTTCTCTACCTGTTCTTCGATAAAACGGACTATGTTCTTAGAGTCATAGTCTTGATGCTTTGACCTACATTCTCTCTCAAGAGTCATCTTCGAAGCAGAAGTCCTGAGATTTTCCTTTAGAATTTGCAGGTATAAATCAGAAACTTAGATATTCTATCAATGATGGAAAACCGTCCTGGCTCAGTTACAGTACATCAAGACAGGTCCAAACACATCAAGACATGACCAAACCATCATACTACCGCCACCGTGTGTGGTTTTTTTATACGATAGCACAGTGGTTTGCATTCTCAAAACATAACGCTTCTCATTTATGCCAAAAAGCTCTAAAGCTCTATTCTGTTGTTATCCATCCAAAAACATTGTTCCAGTAGCCTTGTGCCTTGTCTTCAGCAAACAGCAGCTGTGCAACAATCTCTCTTTGAAGAGTAGCAGCTTTCTCTTTGCAATCCTCACATGCCCACCATTGTTGTTTTGTGTCCTCCTGATGGTGAGCTCATGAACATTAGCATTAGCTAGTGTGAGAAAGTCCTTCAGTTGCTTAAAAGTAATCTTGGGTGCCTTTGTGACCTAGTGTGCACATTGTTGGTGGGATGATGTTTGCTGGTCTACCTCCTGACTGTGGCAGGAAGTAATAGAACCATTAACATGACTGTTATAGAAGCCTTTAATAGGCTTCCAACTGCCAGGGTAATGGACTGGCACCCTGGGATCTCGCCACGGGGGTGCCGATCAGAGGGAAGAATGGTGTGTGGCACCATTCTCATTCATTTAGCCATTTGGCCGTGATCACCGCGGTGCCTAATGGTTGATTGGCAGGGTTCAGAGCTGGCTCCATTCACTGCTGTTAGATGCGGGTCTCAGTTGCAATTATTGTCCAGCACCCGCCTCCTATGTAGTGGACTTACTGAGTAAGCCCGCTACATAGGACCTTACCGGCATTATGTACCTGTACATCAAATATCAGTAAGGGGTTAATAGTACCATTTAATGTAGTATATAAAATACTGAGAAACTAACAAAAAGTTGTTTATAGGGTGGAATGGAAAAAAACCCAACTTTATAACTTTATTCTGAGGGTCAGTATGATTCCAGCAATACCAGATTTATAGAGTTTTTACTGTATGTTTTACAACTTTTGACAGATCTGTTTCAGGTCTTCTGTTTAGCAGAGTAAGCTATCATTTTTATTGGTGACATTTTGAAGTGTATATGACATTTTGATCACTTTTTATTCTGCTTTTTTGGCATAAGTGAGATTCCGAAAAAAAATTTTTTGGGTTTTCACAGCTAATTAAACAACATTATTTTAATATATAGTAACATTTTACTAGATCAGACTTTTACAGATGTGACAAATACCAATAGTTAAATTCTATGTATTTATATATATATATATATATGCAAAATGGGGAACGTGGGGTATTTTCAGCACTTAATATATATTTTTTTTACATATATAATTTAAAATCTTCTATTTTTTTTTACTAGTACCTATCACCCATCCATATACCTAATATAACTATGCAATTAAAACGTTTATAGGTATTTTTGATAGTTACATATGTTCAATTTAAAAACATTTGCAAAAAAACTATAAAGATAAATAAGTATTATTTCATAACAGATGGTAAAACAAGAGAACATGCTGATAGGAATACAGTTTACTGCACAGATCATGAAAAATACAGGCAACCCAAATCCCCCAAACTGCGATACATTTTCTGTTCACCAGTGGACTTATATTGGAAAATGAATGTGGTCTTCCACTTACCTTGGCAAATGAGCTAGATCCTGCTACTAACAACACACAATTCTGAGCATTGTTCGGAAACTGGCAAAACCTTTGCTGTTATTTCTTAGTTCCTATGGCACAAAAAGGATAAAAGATGGTTGTCATTGTGTCTCGAAATGTCCCATTAAAACCACAACCCGCAAATCTTACTATGTGTGTTTAATGTTCCACCACAGCCTCTATGTGGGGGAAAAAGGCAGAGACTCAGTCAGCGCATGAACTCACACCGATTCACTATCAATAACAGCAGAACTGATCTCCCAGTGGCCGCACATTTCTCCAGAGAAGACCTCTCTGTTGAAGATTTGCAGGTTGTGGTTTTAATGGGACATTTCAAGACATAAAGGGAAAGGAAGGAATGAAAATATAAGCAAATTTCAAACATTGCAATAAGGGCTTAATATCCCTGCTAGTTTTATGTCACACTATGTGTGAACTATGGATGCTCAAATCACCACCTGACAGCAAAAAGAAAACAGCAAGAGCTAATGATCCCCTTGTTACGCCTCACAAGTTTGCAAATTGTTTATTGCTTGACCTCAATGCTATAAATAACTTCTCTGCTTATATTACAACTTATTTTTAAAGATTTTAAGGTCTTCAAAATTATATTACAACTTATTTTTAAAGATTTTAAGGTCCTTTTGAAGACCCCTCTTTTATGTGTATAAAAAGTCTGTGGATTTTCAGTTTCTTGTAGAACATCATGTCTGATGAAGAGAGCTAGTACTCTCGAAAGCTCACCATCAAATATACTCAGCCTCATAAAGGTATCGCCTGATTTCTTTGCTCATCTACTGCTTTCTATGGCAAACACAGTACAACATTATATTAGTAACAACTTGGAAGATACCACCATGTATGCACACAAATGGAATTGAAAAACTGACTTAAACTTGCATAACTCAACAGTGATATCATCTCCTTAACAAAATGCAAAATGGAGAGACTTATCCCAGAGGAGAAGGCCAAACTCCACACATACTACCGGAAACTTCAATATATGATTATCAATAACAAAAAGAAAAAGCGCCATAGACTGAGACAAAAAGGCTCCATTTCTACACTACAAGTAAGCTCCTAGTTCATCAGCGCTGGGTCATGAACCTTTCCTCCTATGAGACAGATAAACACAAAATATCGAGAATAGCACAATAAATGTACAGTGTGGGGCTCACCTTCAGGTCTTCTGGCTTCACCGTATTGTGGAAATTTCGTGTGTATACTCACGAAGCCGTCCGGATGCACTGTAGCTCCACAGTCTATTGCACATACTATCGGTGAACACACCTGCTCTTCGCTCATCAGAGCTTGCGCATGGCAGGAAACACCCAACTCCGGCTCGGAATTGCTTCAAGTGAGTAAACTTTATTCCATATTAAGGCAGCAGCGGTACAAATATGCTAAAAAGTTGGCATGAGCCAACGCGTTTCGGGCTACACTTGGTAAGCTAAGACAAAGGGAAGCCTTTTGGATCCTAAAATTAGACACTAGGACACCATTGGGATTAAACTATAGAAGTGATTTGCTTCTTATACACTAATATATGCCCAACATAAACATAGCTATGGCCCGTAAATCCTGTCCTATGATTGGAAGTGACATCATGCACACGTCATTTCAATGTAATCGTTTATTGGTTGGATATTGTTTCTAAACTGTGTTAGCTGCACTTTTTAAAATTAGTCGTGAACAAGGGCAAGTGTAGCCCGAAACGCATTGGCTCACGCATTGTACCGCTGCTGCCTTAATATGAAATAAAGTTTACTCACTTGAAGCAATACCGAGCCGGAGTTGGGTGTTTCCTGCCATGTGCAAGCTTTGATGAGCGAAGAGCAGGTGTGTTCACCGATAGTATGTGAAACACAAAATATCAGTTTTCTCCAAAGGATTCTCCTTCTGCCCCTCAAAACACACAGTGACCGCAACAAACTCTGCAATGATATGGAGGAGTTTTCCAGAAAAATAAGACTACAGGAATATTTCTATGACAAATACCTTCCCTGCAGCACAGATTCCGAGACAGAACAGCTCATAGGGAAACACACCAAAAATCTACCTGGACCTAACAGGCTGAAACTAACTCAACACTTGATAAATACATTGACTGGTTCAGAAGCAAAGAAAATCCAAAATCCTAGAGAAATAAAGAAACAGGTGCATAACTTAACTTTACAGGAACAGAAGGCTATTGCTTCACTGAAAGAAAATCAGGACATAATAATAATAAAACATGCTGACAAAGGGGGCGCAATAGTCATAATGAACACCTCTGACTACATCAAGGAAGAAAACAGGCAGCTTCCCAACCCCCTCCATTGCTTCAAACTAGAAAGTGACCCCACAGAGGCCTATAAAAATCACTTTATAGACATGATAAAGAATGTTAACTGTAACAGTTAATCTTAATTTGTGTTACAATTTTCCTTGAAAAACAGGAACTTTATCTGCAGTGTCAAAAATGGCATCTGTTTACTTGATGAATATGGATATTGTATTTTAATAATTATATTTTGACAATTCTACCCATGATCTTGGGGATTGTAATAAAAAAGTTTGTTTTAAAAAAACAATAAAAACAAAATAAATACCCTAGGCCTCCTGCCTGATGATACCACTTTAGCCACTGTGGATGTGGAATCCTTGTATACAAACATTCCCCACAAGGATGGAGTTGCAGCATGTCTGGTGTACTTAGGGAAACAAAACCTCCCAAAATACTAGTCACGCAATTCATACAAATCATTCTTACCTACAACCATTTTGCTTTTAGAGAGGAGCTATATCTTCAGCAAATGGGAACATCAATGGGCTCAAGATTTGCACCACAGCATGCAAATCTCTTTATGGTAGAACTGGAAGGAGAATATCTATCAATATACACCACCAAACCTATGATTTACCTTTGGCATATTAATTATATCAATATCCTGGTCATCTGGACAGCAGTTGAGGAAACCCTACTTAAATTCTATAGCAACTTAAATCATTATTCAGATATTCTGGATACCACTATACACATTAAAGCCCACAGGCTCCTAACATCAAAATACCACAAACCAACAGACAGAACTGCCTAACTGCCACCCCAAACAGACAAAACAATCTATTACAGTAGTTCACAAAAGTGAGTACACCCCTCACATTTTTGTAAATATTATATTATATCTCTAATGTGACAAGCCTGAAGATATGACACTTTAATACAATGTAAAGTAATTAGTGCAGTTTGTATTACAGTTTAAATTTGGGGTGCCCCTCAAAATAACTCAACACACAGCTATCAATGTCTAAACCGCTGGCAACAAAAGTGAGTACACCACTAAGTGACAATGGAAAAATTGTGCCCAAAGTGTCAATATTTTGTGTGGCCACCATTATAATACTGCCTTACCTTTCTTTTGCATGGAGTTCACAGGTTGCAGCCACTGTAATCCTCCCCCACCCCACCATAACGACATGACGGAGTTGTTGGATGTTAGAGACTTTGCAGTTTTTCAACCTTCTATTTGAGAATGCCCCACAGATGCTCAATAGGGTTTAGGTCTGGAGACAAGCTTGGCCAGTCCAGCACCTTTACCCTCATTGGAGGTGTGTATGAGATTGTTGTCATGTCGGAATACTGTCCTTTGGCTGAGTTTCCAAAGAGAGGGGATTATGCTCTGCTTCAGTATGTCACAGTACATGGTGGCATTCATGGTTCCCTCAGTGAAGCTCTCCACAGCTGGCAGCACTCATGCAGCTCCAAACCAATGCTTGATTGTAGACAAGACCCACTTATCTCCTCACCTGGTGGCAGCCAAACAAGCTTGAACCAAATAATCCGTCCTTAGTATGCTTCAGCAAACTGTTTCCAGGCTTTCTTGTGCATCATCATTAGAATATGCTTTCTTCTGGGACGACCGTCATACAGACCAATTTTCAGTGTGTGGTGTACGGTCTGAGCACTGACCCTCTGACCTCCCTACCCCTTTAACCTCTGCAGCAATGCGGGCAGCACTCATATGTCTATTTTGGTCTTGGCCATCATCATGCTGCAGCTCAGTTGCCGGGTGTTGGCAATTTTCTTGTAGGCTAGGCCATCTTTATGTAGAGCTACAATTCTTTTTTCCAGATCCTCAGAGAGTTCTTTGCCATGAGGGGCCATGTTGAGTGTGAGCAGGCTCGGACTGGCCCACAGGGGAATAGGGAAAACCCCCAGTGGGCCCCTGAGCATGATAGACATGGAGTTGTTTTTAACTCCATATACATTCTCAGAAGAGGCAAAAACACATAGAAAGAGAGGTAAAAAGCAAGAGGTAGAACACAGGAGGCATATACAGACATTTACAGTAGCTGTAGGGTGGGCCCCTAAAATAAACTCCACCGGTGGGCCCCTAAAAACTCAATTGGTGGGCCCCTAGAGTCAACTCCACCTGTGGGCCCTAGGCACCCCAGTCCGATACTGAGTGTGAGAGCGATAACACCAAATTTAACACACCATCTCCATATTCACACCTGAGACCTTGAAACACTAACGAGTGATATGACACTGTGGAGGAAAAATGGCATATTTGACTATTTTCACTTAGAAGTGTACTCACTTTTGTTGCCAGTGGTTTAGACATTGATGGCTGTCTGCTGTGTAATGTTGAGAGCACATCAAATTCACACTGTTATACAAGCTGTACACTGACTACTTTACATCGTATCGAAGTGTCATATCTTCAGTGTTGTCCCATGAGAAGATATAATACAATATTTACAAAAATGTGAGGGGTATACAGTACTCACTCTTGTAAGATACTGTATAAACAGCCAGGCTATACGATACAGTTGTATCTGCTCTGACAAAACAGACCTAAATAAACTCCTCTTGGATCTTAGGGCTTGTTCACACGACGTTTTGGGTCCGTTTTGGATGCGTTTTACGGATCCGTTTTTAATCTGTGAAAACTGGATGCAAACTGCATCCAAAAAGCGGATCCAGAAAACGCAACAGCTGATCCTCTTTTGGATGCGTATTGGATGTGTTTTGCATGCGTTTTACGGATCCGTTTTTTGGATCCTTTTTTCAATACTTTATTTAAATCAACCTATCAAACTGAAATTTAAATATAATATAACCTATCACTGACCAAGAAAAAACCCTTTTTTTACCTAGTGTCATAAACTGTACATACACCTATATTTTAGAACCCGCCCCCCTTTTTTTTTTTTTTAAATCAACCAATATTTTTTCAAACCCACCCCATGAAAATTTAAATTTTAATAACAATCATTTATAAAACTAAATTTTATAAACTAAATATATATTTATATACATATATATATTTCTATAAATATACATTTATATACATTAAATACATTTATAATATTATATACATTTATAAATTTTATATAAATACTATACAAAAGTATATTTTTATATATTATATATATATAAAATAATATATATATACACTATTATATATATAATTTTATACATTTATATAAATATATATTTATATAATTTTTCTGTATATAACCCAAACATAATATTAAAATTTTATATTTAATTTAAATCCAATGCGTTTTACGGATGCGTTTTTGGCATCGAAAACGGATCCAAAACACACCCAAATGTATGCTGCGCTTTTGGGGTCCGCTTTCAGGATGCCAAAAACGCACTCCATTTTTTCCTATGGGGATTTCTCTTGCGTAAAACGCAAGAAGAATTGACATGTCAAGTCTTAAAACGGATCCACAAAGTGGATCGCGAAAAGCGCATCGGCGATCACTCGTGTGAACACGATGCGCTTTTGCCATTGAAGCAATGTTAATCACACTGACAATGTTAGATCCGTTTTGCGGATCCGTAAAACGGATCCGTAAAACGGATCACAAAAACGTCGTGTGAACAAGCCCTTACGATGGAATTCCTTTGACTGGGATACAATCCAAAAGTGACAGACAACCAAATAAACAAAGCAGCAGCCATCAGCAGGGACAGTCTGCTCAGACACGAAGAGACCCAGGATGAGGTCTGAGTTCCCCAAGTTGTCACCTTTAATCCACAGCTGGAGATTCTACAAATGATTGCCAGGAAACTGCAACCTGTGCATACCTGCGAATCCTCCCAGATCGGGCAGGAGGGTAGTGAAAATGGGGGCCCCCACCTGTCCCTTTGGAAGGGTCGGTGAAACTTCCTGCAGCTGAAAGGCTGCAGGAGGTTCTCTGTATTAGAAGCGGCATCAGGGTAGCATCATGAGACGTTGTCCCAAAACCACTGACTGTGGCCACTGGGGTGATGCTCTGATAGTTCTTGCATAGGCTGCTATCAGAGCAACGGACCCCCAGTGCACTGCTGGGAGGAGGTGGCGGGACTTAGTGGGAGCCACATAGCTTCGCCCCTCTCTCCTCAAAAGAGCAGGGTGTGAAGATCCAGGCTGCCGGCAGCTCCACAGCAGGACAGGTGAGTAAATTTGCTGGGGTGTTGGCTGAGTGTCTGTGTGTGGGGAAGAATGTGGATTTGAGTATGTGGGGGAGGGGTGTGTGTGCATATTTGAGTGGGGATGTGAAGGGGTGTTTATAGCATACTTGCCAAACTTCCCTTCCCCTTGGAAGGGTTGGTACAATCAAGAGGCAGGGGACTCTTTAAGATAAGCAGCTCCACTGTGATCTGTCTCCAGTGGCTGCAGGGAGCTAGAGACAGACCACAGGGGGCAGGAGTTGCCCCTTTGTCACCTTCACTCTGTGGTCTGTTACTGGCAGTCGCAGGGGGTCAGAAGACTGCAGGGGACAGACTATCCAGCCTATTGTATTTGTATGTGTGTAATGTTTGTTTATTTACAGGTTCTCATTTGGACTACTTTGGATTCGGTGGACTATGTTGGATCAACTTTGGATCTATTTTTTTTTTTTAAACTTGTTTTTTTTTAAGGCCCTTAAAATGAATAAAACTAAAGATAAAAAACAAAAATAGAAAATTTCACCAACAACCCCTGCACGCAGGAAAGGCAAGGGGCTGTGAAGACTTCGTTACAAAATTCCTTTTTCCAACAAAAAAATCAACATGAGAAGCACTCCCCATGGGAAAAAAAAAAAGAATCACGGGGGGCGGGGCCTGGCCCCGCTCTAGAAGGGCCCAAAAAACCCGACTCTCTCCTGAGACCTGATGCCGATTTAGGGGCTAATTTTGGCAAAAAAATTTTGGTTTTCTCTGCATCGGGACATATAGAGGATTGGAGGTTATAAGAGGGGCCAAAAACGGGTTGTTGGGGGGAAAAATTTATTTTTAAAAAACCCAGAAGAAAATCTGACAGGCCAAAAAGGGTTCCAAGGGCGCCGGGGGGCCCCCCCCCCCCCCCTTGACACCGCCGCGGGACCTCTTTCGGCTCTCACCTGTACGGCACACAGCGCTGACCGCCGGAGCTCCAGAAACTCCACACGGACGCTCGCCCGCACCACCTGACGGTCCCGGATCCCGAGCGAAGAAATTGGGAGGGGCGGGGGCGGTTACACACCCCCGGGGCGGGCACTCGCGGCCCCTTTTTGGGAGGTGGGAGAGAGCGGGGGGGGGGGCAATGGCTCCCTTTGGGCGAGCTACGCGCCCCAAAGAGTGGGGCTCGGCCCGGCGCAGTACAGGCGCAGCCTCTTGAACGGAGGGCCTGACGGACGCCCCCCTTTCAAAAAAACACCCAAAGCATCTTAGGGGGAAGCTGACTTATATAACCAGCAACAGTGGCGTCCACGGTCCTATAACTCTCCCCAAAGTCTGCAGTGCAAGGGCAACAGGAGCTGGGACATCTACTTGCCCACCTTTTAGGGTGCGTGCTATAGTGAGGACTATACAGACTGAAAATTCTTGTCTGGCTAAAAAGACCGCGAAAATTTTTCCCGCCATTCACCCCTGCAAACCCCATTTTTCCTCATCTCCCCCACTCCCCCCTTTTAAATTAGAGAAGCAGCAGATCGGTACCCCCAGGGGGAGACATTTTTTTTTATTGTGTACACGACACCCCCCGGCGAACTACATTAAAAGAAAATTACCAACGGGACTTTTCCCTTCCCCAAATTTCTTGAAGATAAGAAAATAAAAAAGGGGCAAACTCCCTTTAAAAATTTTCCTGCCGGGAAAAAAAAGCCCACGAAAATTTTCCCCCCCACTGAACCCTCTGGAAAAACATTTTTTTTTGCCTTCCTCCACTGCCCCATTTTATGCAAGAGAAGTGACAGATAAAGGCCGCTAGAGGGCGATATTGCCATCTTTAAACATACCCTAAAAATTCTATAACTGAAAACGGAATGGTTTTTAAATTAAACATTGGGGGGACTTTTAAAATTTTTCTGATCTTCCTTTGGCAAAAACCGGTAAACCAAAATTTTTAAAAAATCCTACCCTGGCAAAACCAGAAAGGCTAACAGTAAACCCCTTTGGGGACACTCCAAATTAAATTTCAGTGGCCACAAAATTCCCTTTTAAAAACATTACTTGACAAGGGGGCCCCAAACACCCAGTGCAAAGCCATCATCCTCCCCTCATCTTTACAACAAGTGCCCGCAAGCCCCCCATCCCTCTACAGGGGGAAAAATATCAAAAATCCAAGACCCCCCCAAAAACCCTTTGGCTCGGGCCAAAAAAGCGGGGCCCCAAACCCGAATCTGCGATCCCAAAGGTCGGATCCTGCAAAAGATATCTTGATGTGCCCCCCAAAAATCGCATCAAGGGGAACAAAAGGGGTTCCTGACTGGCACTCGTCCTCTACTCCCCGCAGAGCCAATTGAAACAGATACCGGCTCCTCCCCCACCTCTCAGGAAAAGGGGAAGAAATATCTCAGCACCTTCCCCCAGACGTGATTTCGGGGCATGGTCACAGAATTTAAAAAAAAAAGGGCCTGTAAGACAAAATAGCGACAAAACGCTCCACCTAAAAGCAAAAGCAACTGGGGTTAATAAAGGAACTAAAAGGGACCCAAAAAGACATACAAATCAACATGTCACCTCCAGAAAAAAGGTGTAAAATTCAAGCTCAAATCCCTTAATCCACAACTAAACACTTAGGGGACCTTGATAACCGGGGAAGGGGGAAATAACATTCGATTTCAAGGAGTAGCGGAATCCAAAGGCCGGGAAAGATTTTACGCATTTTTCTCACCAGAAAACTTCAATTCGATCCAAAAGGAGAAACCGCCGCACCCCAAATTAAATTTGACCGAGCCCCACAAGCTCTAAAACCAAAGCCCCCGGGACTGGCACCCCTAAAAGATATCATAGGGTTGCTTAAAACGACCATGAGTTAAAAGGCGAACCCTTAAAACCTTGGCAAAAAAAACAAAAATCCATTAAAAAGAAAATCCGATTTTTAAAAATTTTTTCCCAATCAAACCCATGGATGCCCACGAAACAAAAGAAATGTTTGGGCGCCCCAAAAACTTTTTCGGAATTTAAAAAAAACAAAATTTTCCCTACAAAGGGGGATTCCCATTCATGTTGATGGAAAAAAGTTTGGCAAACCATCCGTGCTCAAGGCACATACGGCCCAAAAAAACGGTTCGCTCTTCCTTACAAATCCCCACCCCGGGAATACAGGTTTGGGAAACCCTCGATTTGTCTTCTATGCCTCCCCAGCCAATCTGGCACCCCAGCACAAAGAAAAGACAAAAAAAACCAAACCTCCGGAAAGCGGGAAAGGATCCTCCCCAGCATCCAGCTCTTCAACAAAGCCCCTTGGAGTAAAGTTTAATAAAAAAATTTTATCTTTACATAGAATCTTTGCGTTCTCCCACCGTGGTGGTTCTTCAACTTTAACGACTAGGGTGTTATTTTTAGAGACCAAGATAACAAATATGCAAATAATAATTAGATAACATATAGCCCCCCTATGCCATTTGTTAACCGAATTCTCAGAACCTATGTTTTCACCTTCTCCATTCCTACCACACCCCCGTACCTCGCTCCCTTCCTCTTTTTCCTTCCTTACCATCCCTTTTCACCCCCCAAACACAGGGGGTTTCGGAAATTGGGTAACCTTCCCAAAAGTGGTGCAATTATCAACCCCCCTCCCTTTTTTTTTTTTTTTTTTTTCCCCTTTCTCCCTCATCCTCTCTCTTCCTTTTTCCCTTGTCCTTGACCTTCCACAAACTGTTTTTACATCTTCTAGGGGTCTAATGAGGTAGAGTGATCCCCATCCAAATTCTCCCCATTGGGATTTTCATGCCGTTCTGGGTCCCTCCCTTTTCCTGATTTTTTTCTTTTAATCCCCCTTAAAATTGGGCCCCCTCTGGGGGTAATAGGATAAAAACCCGTTGTCCTCAAGATGCTTTAACACCCTTTCTACGGCATCTCACCACTCCTCTATACCAGGAAAAAAAACCGGGCCCAAACACTATGGTCACTTTTAAGGTTGAAAAATTTTTGAAATTTTGTTTAAAGTTTGTGAACTATTGCCCTTTCCCCCCTCCCCCCCCTTTTCGTGTCCCAATCCTTAAGATAGTAAAAACAACATGAAATTTTGGCTATGGAAATCACAGAAAATAAGGGGCCTACTTCCACTCACTATACAGGGAAAGGCTAAACTAATTTCTATTAACGCTAAAGGCCTCAACTCTGTCTTTAAGAGGCACCCCGGGGGCTGTTGAAAAAAAGGGGGAAAAAAAAAAATTTTTGAAGGGGGTTTTTCCAAAGTTATTACCCTTCCATTTTTAAAAAAAAGGGGGCTTTGCAAATTTTGTTTTTCCCAAACTTTTCCCTTTTCGTTTTGGCCTCTATGGATAAAAGGGGGGGGGGGGGGGGGGGGGGGGGGGGGTTAATTTTTTTTGTTTTGGGGAAAATAAAAGGAAAAAAAAAGGGGAGATATGTTTTCTGCACGGTACCTATCTAGGAACGTTAAACACTTTGTAACTTAATGCCCCTAATAAGCAAAAAATACTTTTTTTAAAAACAGAGCTCTCCAAAGGCTTCGGGCGATTTCTGCCTTCAAACAGAATAGTGGGGGGCACTTCAATCTGGGTTTTTTTTCAGACTCTATCGAAAAAATTAAAGGGCCCGGGGAGAGGGGGGGCCCAGGGGGGACCATCAGCCTTAAATCTCTAGAGCATTTTCGCCAAAAAATCGGAGATGTGGGTTTTTTTTGCCCGTGGAAATAGGGCCCCCCTCAGGAAAGAACATATTCTATTTTTTTTCTTTCCCCCTCATAACTCCCCATTCTCGTATTGAAAATTTCTTTTTTGGAAATGTATTGGGGCTGAGAAAGGGAAAGGGGGGACGCGGACAATTTGGGCAATAACGGGCCAAACCATGCCCCAATAACCCCTTTTACTAGTGAGGGATAATGTCCCGATACCCGATGCCAATGCGCTTAAATGAAAAAAATGATTTAAAAACTCCCTGACCGTGAGAATTAGCACAACAAATTAGTAAATTTCTTTTAAGCTAACGAAGGTCCCGTCACATCACCTGTTTTTTATAAAAAAGCCCACAAAGCCCGGGCATTAAGGTCGGCAAATTTAAAATTTGGGATAGGGGTTTAAAAAGAATGCGGGTTTGGGGAAAGAGGGGCCCGAGGTCACGGCTTTGGGGAAATGGGGGTATTCTGGGTGACAATCCATCTAGACCTACCCTGAGAAAAAAAAGTGGCCATACTTTCCCCGCTGCGATCTCTTTTAAATATGAGAGAGCGGAAAACTCCTATTATTTTCTAGACACAAAAAATTTTTTGAAAAGGGGCAAAAGTTTACCCGTTTCTTGCCCAAACAATGCGAGAGGAAAACGGCAAAACCCACCCTCATGCTCTGACAGATGCATCTGGGGAAAGGGCACCAAAAATCCGGGTAAGATAGCCGGCTTGTTTCATGACTTTTTCTCAAAACTTTATTCCCTTCCAGACACTCTCCCTATTTAAACCCGAACAAAAAATAGTGTGTTAGAAGACTTTCTCAACTCCTCACCTCCCCCCCCGCTACCTCGGAAGCGAGACCTCACAAACTCCCCTATTTTCCCCCGAAGAACCCAGGAGGGTCCTAAAAAAAGTTTCTACCCCAACGGGGAAGTCGCCAGGACCAATGGTCTTTTCATATTTTTTACTATAAGACCTTTAGCTCAATTTCCCCTCCCCATACAAATACAATTATAAAAAAATTTTTTTCCCCCCCCCCCCGTTAGGGGAACAACCACCTTCTTCCTTTTCCCGTACTCCCACATCCCCTTTTATTCCAAAACCCCAAAAAAAAATCCTCTAAATCGGTAATTTTCCGACCATTTTAATTTCTTTAAAATTTAGACTTAAAAATTTTACCCAAAATTTAGCTAACAGAATTGGGGATCTGGGTTTTTCCCCAATTGGTCCACAAAAGACCAAGTTGGTTTTGTACTCAACCGCCCCGGGGGGAGATAATACAGACGGCAATAAAAACTGATAGAAGCCAAAGAACAAATTTAACAACCCACCTTTCTCCTTAGCCTAGGCGGAAAAGGCCTTTACCGGGAAAAATGATCCCATATTTTAAAAGGGCTTGAAACAATTTTGGGATATCCGGGGCCCCTTTCAACGCTAACCCCCAGCGCTATACTCCGATTTCCTTTCACAACCCAAAAAACTCCCCCCATAAATATCACCATTCAAAAGGAAAAACCAAAAGGAACACGACAGGGATCCCTTTATCACCTTGGTTTTTTTGTCCTCTGTGTTTAAACCCCTCGCGTCCGCTGTCCATCTCCCCCCCAACATTAGAGGTGTTTCAAAAGGGGGTAGGGAAAATTTTAAATTAACACTTTTTGCTGATGACATCCGTTTACTTTGACGTCCCCCACATAACTCCTTCCAAACCTTCACAAAACACTAACCCCAAAAAAAAAACACTTTCGGGGTTTTAAAAACTACAAAAACAGAACCCCTTTCCCCTTTAACAACCCCCACATGGAGCAAAACCTTTTTGAAAGAATTAACCCCCTATAATTGGAAAATCTACTTCTTTTAAAAAATTTTTGGGGGGTTTAAACCTGACTACTTTATATTTTTCATTTGTACAATAACAAATTTTCCCAAAAAAAAATCAAGAGATTAAAAGTACTTAAAGCAGAAATGGGAGAACTTGCCACCTCCTATTGGGCAAAATTGCGGCGGTCAAAATGACCATCTTACCTAAGCCGCTATATAAATTTTGAAGCTCTCCCGGGTCCCCGGGACCACTGGCCCCATTTTAAAAACCAAAAAGCAAGCAGGGTCCTGAGGTTTTCTGGGGGAGCAGCCGACACAGAAAAGGAAGAAAAGTAATGTTGACAGAAAGGGTAAGGGGGGGCGGCAGTTCCAGACCTCAAAAAATATTACTGGGCCGCACAGCTTAGACGGATTCCGGCGTGGTCCCCAAAATCTATTCATACTCTAAATGGGGTGAAATAGAAAAATTTGGGTGGCCCCCGATGCATCCCCAATTTCCCGTTATGGCATCATCCCCCTTTACAGAGACTGGACCACTACTTTTGGGGGCCCCTCAGACAAAAAAGGGGATGGGGTGGAACGGGTTTCGCTAAGAGAATTTTTGGCCCTTTTCTCACCTTTCCCCAGCAATGACTTCTTTTCCGGGTTTAAAACCCATGTTTTCCCAGTGGGAAAGAATACATTTTTTATGAAGCCATGGTTTGACCCCCGGGAACTTTTTAGAATACAGATATAGTAGACTATAAAACCCGCAAATTACCCTTTTTAAAAAATTTTCAAGAAACGGTTTTCCCCCTTTTCCAATAGTAGCCCCCATTCCCAAACTAAAAAAATTACCCCTTCTTAAAATCAGTGTTTTGGGGGCAAAAAATTTTTCCCCAAACCCCCGAGATTTGAACTGCATGTAAGCCTAACCTCGACTAGAGGGTTGGGAAACTCACAAATTTTACTCAAAGTTTTTACATCCCATCCTTAGGACTTCCTAAAAATTCTTACATGGGGAAAAGGGAAAGATATTGGGGAACGGGTTTCTGGGGAGGAGTGAGATTGATTTGGAAAAGAGGGAGGTCAAAAAGTCCCAATGTACACATATAAAGAAAATTTATTTTAAAAAATTTTCATGTTGTGTTATCCCTTCACCATCCCTGCAAAACAAAAAGAACCGGAACCTTCCCCACATGTTTGGGGATGCGGAAACACATGAGGGGAAATGTATTCCCCATTTTCTGGGAGTGCCCCCTAATAAAAATTATTGGGGGCAGGGTCCCAAAAATTTTTGGTTGAAAAATCACCCGGGGGTCCCCCGGTTGGGTTTTTGGGGGTTCCCCCCTATGCAATTTTTAAAGAACCTCCATTTTTCCCCCCGGGTGGAAAAATTAAAAGTGCGTTTTAATCTTACAATTTTCTTACTCAGCAGATCTTTGTCCTGTTTTTTTGGGAAAAAGGAAAAATGCTCCATTGTTGGGGGGATTACTGAAAGACCCTTTGGGGGAATGAAAGTGATTTGGGAAAAGCTCTCCCTCTCTTAAAAACACTCTAAAATAGATTTGAGGGGATATGGGCCCCCGGGGATAGATATCCTGCCACCATTTAGATATAAAAAACCCCAAAGAATGCAGGCCGGGATAACTCCCGGAGTTGGGCCGGTTCACAGTCCTCGATGCGGTAGCACAATACTACCCCCCCCCCCATCCTTCCGGTCTGTCTTTTCACTTTATAGTTGTTAATTAAAAAGGCATTCTTTCTGTTTTTTTATTTTTGGGTTTTCTATAAAAAATGCTTTTTAATTTCTTTTACCTTTTGGAACAAACCATTGCCTAAAGGACTTTAGAAAACCCAAAAAATGCCAAAAATTTAATGTTAAAGGCACGGTAATTATACATTTTTATATAACATTGTTTTTTCCCGTGTAACCCAAAGATATTCATGAACATGGTAATATTCTTGTTAAAGAAATTTTTTTTCTTTTTTTATAATAATAAAAACACAGTTAAACCAAAAAGAGTCACTAACCATGGTGTCCATGGCATTGGTTCAAATGTCGTGGGCAAAAACTCGCAAAGGCAAGTTAGGAAAGTCACATAGTTAACCAAACAGTTAAACATACAAATCAAGCAAACAAACAACTTTGCTCCAATACATCCCCCCAATCCACCACTATCCTCCGAGATCCTCGCCAGCACCCCCACCCCCTCCGGTTAATTGAGAGAGGGCCATCCAACCCCAGCTCCATGTCACATTAAACGTGAAGCGTGTGACTGTACTGGAAAACAAACTTTAGAATAAAAGAAGGGATTCCATATCTGACTCTATCAGGCAGGAACCAGGATCTTGGGGGACAAGTGGCTCAGTGCCCCCTAGTTGCTGAGCCAGGTACCAACCCGTCATTTCAAAACAGGATCGTATCTTTTCCCGAATTGGGGCCGGCAACGTGTCTATCACCGTCTGCCATAAGGCAAAAAACTGTTTGACTTTTTGCTCCTTTCGCTGTGAAGCCTTTTCAAGGAAAAGTTGACTGGTAGGGCTCACCAGCTGGCTCCACACCTGCAAAATTGCCTTTCGCACCGCTGCTGACAGGACATGCAGAAGCCTCTTCTCCTTACTAGTGCACACGCCGGCCTCAGTGTCCACAAATCCAAAAAGGGCCCATTGCACAGTGGGGGTGAATGTACGCCCAAGATATCGCTGTGCCTGGGATGCCACAACTGCCCAGTACTGTTGGATTTTAGAGCAATGCTAGAGGCAATGATAGAGATCAGCTTCCATCGTATCGCACTTGAAGCAGTTACTTGAAGTGTACAGCCCCATTCTATGTCCCCTGAGGGGCGTCAGGTAGGCATTGTGTGCCACCTTGAGAGACATCTCAATATAGCGGGATGCAGGAGGAAATTTATAAGAGTCTGCAAGCGCCCGCAGTAGGTGTCGGGGGTCAGGGTTTTGTCAACCTGTTCCCAACGCGGAAGTTGCAGGGAGGTTTGTGGATAATCAATGTGCCCTAGCAGATATCTATAAAGTACCGAGAGATGAGAACGTCTCGTCGGCGGTCTTACCACGATCTTGTGAAAATCTGAGCTCCATTCTGCCTCCGCAATCTGCGGGAGGACGGAATTGAGGAAGCTGCTCGCTTGAAGATAAGCAAAGAAAGAGATTTGAAAATCAGGAAACTGCAACTGGAGTTCCTGAAGTGGATAAGTCCGTCTAGCAGTCGGATCCACCCACCGCGCAAGACAAGATAAACCCATATCATGCAACCGCCGGAACGAGCCGTGTGAGGACCCATCCTGAAAACGGGGGTTTCTAATTAAGGACTGATAAAGCGAGTGGTCTGGTGACAGGCCCTTTAGCATTCTGATCTTCTTCCATGCCCTCCAAACCGGCATGAAAAGGACATTATTCTTGACATCAGATGGAAGCTCAACATAAGATAAATGCAGGAAATTTACAAGAGAGGACTCTGGCATGAACAGACCATCCACCCGGCTTGTGGTAAATACATTTGAGGCCTGACACCAGTCCACAAGATATCATCCCAGAGCTGCCAGATTGTAATACTTGATGTTGGGGAAGCCGAGACCGCCAAAAAGCTTAGGCTGATGGAGAATATGAAGAGGGATGCGCGCCCGTTTGCCCCCTCAAATAAAGTTCCAAAAAAGAGCGTTAATGAGCTTTTCCTCCCTGGGTTTAAGATATATTGGTAACATGTTAGACAAATACAGGAGGCGTGGGATCTGCACCATCTTAAGCAAGTTGGCTCGTCCCATAAAGGATAGCGGGATGTTTGCCCACTTCTTGAGAGTGTGTTGCAGCGCCGTTACATATCTACAGATGTTCTCCGTGTATATTTTGTCAGGGTGCCGGGATATGAGGACACCTAAATATTTTATGCTGGAAGTGCACCAGCGAAGATGATGAGAGGAGGTCCATAGTGGGCGTGACGGTCCTCTGAGTAGAAGGCCCTCGCTCTCATCAATGTTTATGTTGTATCCTGAAAGGTCTCCCTTCACTTTAATATCCTGCAACACTGTCGGCAAAGTAGTTTTAAGGTTGGAGACCATCAGTAACAGGTCGTCCGCATAGGCCGCCAGTTTTATCTCGCAGTCATTTAGTTTAATTCCCGGAAATGTTTGAGATTGGGTGATATGATACAAAAGGGGGTCAATGGAGAGGTTAAATAAAATGGGTGAAAGGGGGCACTCTTGTTTCGCCCTGCGAAACAGATCTATGAGCGGGGATGTTCGCCCATTCAGGAGGAGAGCCGTGGTCGCGTTCTGCTGCATGAGGGACAGGAAGGAAGGAAACACAGACCCAAACCCCCGCCGCCCCAGCGTGGCAGCCAGAAAAGGCCATGAGACCTTGTCAAAAGCCTTATCCGCGTCCAAGCTTAACAGCATGGACACTGGGTGGCCAAGGTCTTGTGCCGCTGTAGCTGCCGCACAGCCAGCCGTACATTCCTGGTCGAGTGTCGGTTAGAGATAAAACCCGACTGGCAGGGATGTGAGATGAAAGGCAAAAATTTCTGAAGTCGATTTGCAATCATGTTGGCCAGGCGCTAATAATCCTGGTTCAGCAGGGATACGGGCCGAAAGGACGTGAAAGATGCAGGATCCCTCCCGTCCGACAGCAGCAGCACCGTCTGCGAGTCAAAAAAAAGGAGTCAACCGGGATAGACCGAATGTAGACGTCATTAAATAGCTGGGTTAGATGGGGGACAATATCGGGTTTCAGGATTTTTTTTTAGAATTCTGCCATGTAGCCATCGGGCCCTGGCGATTTACCGTTGGCTAATGAAGTAATCACCGCCGAGACCTCCTCCACGGTGATATCAAATTCTAGCTGCAGGCGCTGGTCCTCAGTAAGACCTGGAGTACGCACCAAACTCAAAAATCCCACAACCCGGTCCACATCAAAAGGGGTGGCGCTATACAGGGGCTCAAAATAGGCCACAAAAGCATCCTTGATATCCTTTGCGTCTTTCAGGATGTTGCCTGTGTCAGGGCACTTTACTGCCGCTATTGGCGGCCTTGGCTTCCATTGGGCAGTCATGCTAGCCAGCAGCTTCCCCTGCCTATTCCCCCACCTATAATATCTATTTTGGGTGGCCCTAACGTGCCAACGCGCATGGCCGTTAAGGAAAGTACTCAGAAGATCCTGGGTTTCCGTATAACGCGCCTTTGTCTGCGCCGAAGGACAAGCTGCAAATCTTTGCTGGGCAGCACGCAAGTCCTCATGTAACCATCTGAATTTTTCATTCACGTCCCTACGCCTCATGCCCATGTAGCTGATTATTAGGCCGCGCAGCACCGCTTTTGCAGTTAGCCAAAGCAGAGGTGCATCCCCGGCATGTTCTTTATTGTCCGACAGAAACTGAGACCAGTGCGTTTTTAAAAAGGCTTTAAAGTCATCTGATTCATACAGGTGTGTGGGGAATCTCCACGACCTGCCCTTAGTAGGGCCGCCTGGGACGGCTAGAACTAATTGGATAGGACCATGGTCCGAGATCGTAATAGGGTGAAGATCCGCCTGCATCACCATTGAATGAAGAGTCGTAGACAACAAAGCCATGTCAATCCTCGAAAACGAATCATGAACGGCTGAGTAAAAAGTGAAAGATCGATTTGTGGGGTTCATGAGCCGGCAGGGGTCGTAGACACCCAGGTGATCCATAAGATATGTGATCGAAGAATTGAAGGGCCCTGCGACTCGACCCGTGCCAGATCTGTCCAGAGCCACATTAAAATCCCCCACTAAAATTAAATTATCATGTTCCTGCTGCAGTAGAAAATTGGTGAGGTCGGCAAAAAAGGAGTAATTTGGAGCATTCGGAGCATAAAGGTTGACCAAGGTGTACAACCGGTTGGCAATCATCATTCTTAAATATATAAATCTGCCTGCCTCATCAGTATACTGATCAGCAATAGACTGTACTAGGCCAGCTCGAAAGTATATTGCGACGCCACGGGACTTATTGCAATAGTTAGCCAGCACCGGTGGATCCAGCCATCGGGCTCGCAGGGGCACAAAATTGTTTGTCTTCCAATGCGTCTCTTGCAGACATATAATGTCTGCCTTCAATCTTTTGAGATGGAGCAAAACGCGTCTGCGTTTTTCCGGAATGTTAAGGCCGCAACGTTCCATGAGATGACATTTATTTGCGGAGCCGGGAGGCAGCCCAGGGTTAGAGAGGCGTCTCCACTCATCCCGCATCCCTAAACAGGGGAAGTCGGCAGGAGAACACCCGTAAACAGGGATGGTTCCAAGCGTCCCAGCGAGTGCTTTCCCCATCCAGAAGAGGGGGCGGGAGGTGGCGAGTAAATGTCATCTCTGGGGAGCAAGCCAAGACGACATATAATCTGGAGAGCGGCGGAACCCAACAAAAGTATGTGAACATCCTGAAATTCTACAACAAGAATAACAACTTAAACCAAGATACTGCAGTAAACGGCAACCCGTGCAGCCCATAGCCCAGGAGCGCTAAAAGCAGTAACAAAACCTCTCCAAGAAATATTCTATAGCGTTCCGGGCCAGAATTGAATTGTGTGGCTGGCCTTCCCGAGGGCCAAAAGGAGCTCCACTAGCTAATCTCCATCCTGCTGCAAAAACCGCCTTGCCGCCTCTTCCGGGGAGTCAAAGGTTACCATTCTACCGTTGTCCAGGACCTTGAGTTTTCCGGGAAAAGCAGCTGGAATCTGATGTTATGGTCATGCAAATAACTACAGACCGGATGGTATGCTTTCCTCTTCAGGGACACCCTATTAGAAAATACACATAACAATAACAGCAGCACACAAAAATAGAATACGTTGAAAAAAACTTTTTGCTTTAAAAAAACCCGAAAGTTTTATGAGGTTCTTAGTTCACACTTTTGCGCAAAATTGCTTAAGCCCACCTTCGACTTCAACAAGATCACAAATGCAGGTGGGTCCTACACTACGTTGCACTAACGCTATATTTCTCTGTGGTCCATCCAGACCTACCTTTTTTGAATGTAAGGCACCCCTACTAATACCTGCACTGATTAAAAAGTCTGTGTAGATGGGTGGGGGCTAAAAAACCAAGTTGGGGGCGCCCCTCCCCCCTTTTTACAATCCAAAACAATATTTGGTTCCACCTCCCAAAAAAATTTAAATGTGGGGGGACGCTGTGATGGCGTAATCTAAATCACATAACAATAACAAGCACACAAAATAGAAAAGGTTTTAAAAAAACGTTTGCTTTAAAAAAACACGAAAAATTTTTTGAGGTTCTTATTCACACTTCGCGCAAATTGCCCAACCCCCCTTCGGCTTTACGAGACCTCAAAGCAGGGGGTCCACCTACGTTTTCCTAACGTTATTTTCCTGTGGTCCCCATCAGACCTACCTTTTAGAATGTGAAGGCACCAGCTACTAAATACACTGCACTGATTAAAAAGTCTGTGTAGATGGGTGGAGTGCTAAAAACCAAGATGGAGGCAGCCCATCCCCCCTATATACAATCCAAAAACAATATTTGGTTCAGCACCACCAAAAAACTTTAAATGTGGGTGCATGCTGTGATGGCTGTAATCTGCATTTGAGGTCTCGTTGAAGTCGAAGGTGGACTTAAACAATTTTGCGCAAAATTGTGAACTAATAACCTAATAATACTTTAGTGTTTTTTTAAAGCAGAAAGTTTTTTCAACTTATTCTATTTTTGTGTGCTGCTGTTATTGTTATGTGTATTTAGATTACAGCCATCACAGCGTGCACCCACATTTAAAGTTTTTTGGTGGTGCTGAACCAAATATTGTTTTTGGATTGTATATAGGGGGACGGGCTGCCTCCATCTTGGTTTTTAGCACTCCACCCATCTACACAGACTTTTTAATCAGTGCAGTGTATTTAGTAGCTGGTGCCTTCACATTCTAAAAGGTAGGTCTGGATGGACCACAAAGAAATATAGCGTTAGTGCAATGTAGTGTAGGACCCACCTGCATTTGAGGTCTCGTTGAAGTCGAAGGTGGGCTTGAGCAATTTTGCGCAAAAGTGTGAACTAAGAACCTCATAAAACTTTCGTGTTTTTTTAAAGCAGAAAGTTTTTTTTCAACGTACTCTATTTTTGTGTGCTGTTGTTATTGCTATGTGTATTCAGATTACAGCCGTCACAGCGTGCACCCACATTTAAAGTTTTTTGGAGGTGCTGAACCAAATATTGTTTTTGGACCCTATTAGAAAAGTCCTGAAAAATAAGAATCCTCTCACCGCCCACCTTTAACTCGCGGCATCGCCGGTATGCCCGCAAAAATTGTTCCTTGACAGACCAGTTATGAAAGCGAGCTATAACCGGTCTAGGGCGGGCCTCCCCATCACTGCGGACCCCAATCCTGTGCACTCTTTCCACCTGTAAAGGGTCATTTGGAAGATTCAAGGCCAGGGCTCCGGCTAACTCCACCACCAGATACGTTGCTAAAGACTCAGGAAGCACCGATTCCGGGACACCGATAAATCTCAAGTTATTCCGTCTTTCACGGTTCTCGAGGTCGTCCAATTTTTCCTGCAGCGCATTGATGGTCTCCTGAGCCGATGAGGAAGCCTCCTCCAAACTCGACACCGCCGTCTCAATGGATGCTGAACGGGAATCCAGGTCTTAAATTTTTTGCGAATTTGATGTTATTTGCGACAACGCTGCGTTAATAGACGATTGTATAAGGTCTATGCGGCGATCCATGGACAATTGCATGAGGTCCATGCGGCGATCCAGGGCCGGCAGCAGCAACTTGGAGACCTCTTGTGCCAAGGCCAGCGCATTAGACGGAGAAGCGGCTGGGCCGTCGGAGAGGGAAGACGAGAACGGTGCAGGAGATCCCACTGGCTCTTGGTCTTTTGATGGAGGCAGATTATCAGCCATGGTGGGGGCGGATGCCCGAGGGGTGGATTTGAATGCTGATCTTTTCTTGGCCTGCTGTGGAGTGACAGGCGGCTGAGTTCCCGTTATGGATGCTGAGGCGGAAGAGCGGGTTGTCCTGTGTGGCTGGAGCCTGTTTACAAATTTGTCCATACTCCCCTTGATGTAAGGAGCGACAAGCAGCCAGTCCCAAGGGCTGACGTCAGAGAGCAGGGTGAGGGCCTTCCCCAGGGGCTAGAGAGGACAGGGCGTGCGATATCCTGAGACAGGGGCTCCCTAAGCTATTCTGGCGGGGTAAAGGTGCAGGTCAGGAGGCCAGCCAAAGAAACTAGGGCATCAAAAATCGGTCACTGGGCTGCACGGGAGGCCAAACATAGACTCACTTAATCAACATAAGAGCAGACATATGCATCATAGTATGAGATTAGCAACATCAAAATGAGGCAGCAAACAGTTACAGACACAAAACGTTGTGAGAGCAGGGCTTCACAATCGACTAGCAAGATGGTGCGGCTTAATAAGTCTGGGCCACTGATGACAGGAAAGCAATATGTGAGGGACTAAGGGGAGTATATCTGTGCTCAGAGTTAGTAGATAGCGACAAACTCCCGGGTATTTGTTGAATAGGAATGGCTGTGCACGGGTCTCTCACGGACAGCAGGTGGCAATGAAAGCTGTCAATCTATGATGGTAGAGCTGCAAAGACCACAGCAGCAGGAATGTCTATGCGCAAGTAACTCACAAGCAGCAGCTGGCAACAAACGCTCTCTCTCCGTGATGGTAGAGCCGCAAAGTCCACAGCAGCAGGGATGTCTGTGCACAAGTCACTCACGGACAGCAAGTGGCAGCAGGAGCTATCTATGAATGAAGGTAGAGCCGCAGAGTCCACAGTCGCGGGAGTATCCGCGCACAAGTCCCTCACGGACAGCAGGTGGCGGCCAAAGCTATCTATCTATAATGGTAAAGCCGCGGAGTCCACAGCAACAGGAGAGTCAATGCACAAGTCACTCACGGACGGCAGGTGGCAGCAAGGCTATCTATCTATGATGGTAGGGCTGCAGGGTCCACAGCAGCAGAAATGTCTGTGCACAACTCACTCACGGAGAGCAGGTGGCAGCAAAAGCTATCTAACTGTGATGGTAGAGCTGCAGGGGCCACAGCAACAGTGAAACTGGATCCATTAAGTGTACACGGTGGGGGCTACAAGGGGGGGGAGCATCCTGCCCTCAGTGATTACCCCTCAGCAGTGCCCGGTATGGTCCGGATGATAAAGGATAAACAGAGTCTAGAATTGCATTGTGTGTCAAGGACTAGCGGAATATCTTGCAGCCGGCCAGTCACTGAAAAGGCCCCACGGGGGCCAAGGAGTCGTCTGAAAACTTATATGTATGGTAAAGCATGTCCCGGAGCAGGTCTCTGCAATCCCAAGGAGGGGGTCAGGGGCTGTGATGAGTTAGGCCCCAGCTGTGGGCCCAGGGGTCAGCCAGCAGGACAGCTCGGCTTGATGTGGGCAGCTGGCGGTGTCCCACCCAGCCCCAGCACTGACCTCAATAGGCAGAGAGAATCCCCCTCTGGCTCCTGCCTGGAATCTCTGCTTCCCCTCCGCTGTGGTATAAGCGCGACGGACGTCCGGCGGTGGTAGGGACGGTGAGATCCACCACGGCTGGGAGCACCACGTCTCCTGTCCAGAAGTCGATTCTGGCGCGCCCCGGAGCACCGCGGCCCCTCCGACAAGATGAAGCAGCGTCTGGCAGCAACAGCTGCGTCACAGGGGTGCGAGGCCCGGTCCGGCAGAGACACGCAGGCCACCGCGCCGGATAACCGCGCGCCTCCGGTGGTGTAGCAGACTCACCCCTGTAGCGCAGGCGTCCTCCGCAGGTACCGATGGCCGGTGAGTGGAGCGGGCTGGTGTGTCTGCAATGCGGCTCGCTGTGTCCTTCCATGTCCCGCCCCCGCACCTCCTCGTTGCCGGGTGGGTGAGAGCGCGCGCGATCCTCCCTGCCGCTGCCGACGGGTCCCGCAACTCTCTACAAACAGTCTCGTCCCCGTATCTTCCTGCGGGCTTCGGTCTCCGCCCGCGATGTCCAGCGCTCAGCTTCCGCAGCCCTTAAAAACGCTGATACAAAAAAACATTAAAAAAATTACAGTACTAAACTCCATCTCCTGCATCCCCTGAAGATCATACCTGCGACTGATCTTCTGGGGGTGCATGGTATGGAGCTTAACCTACACAATATGATTCTAGGGGGTACAGACCACAGCCGCAGCACAATCTCGAGGGGGATGGTCCTCTGCTACCTCCATGGAGATTCTAAGTAGTGCTCTGTACTCCTCTCTCCCACTCCTTTCCCACCATTGTGTTGTGCATCCTAGTGCTAACACAAAATACAAGCCCACCTATCATCCCCCCACCTTCACCTATCACTTCATAACCTCTCCACCTATTACCCCATAGTTCCCTCACTTCCACCTATCACGCCATGTGGAGTTTGTACAGAGGTCACCACAGGTAGGGAAGTGCTGGGAAAAAATAAAATTGTAAGATGTTTCTGTGGTAAACATGTAAGGACCAGTTGTGGCTGAGAGAAGTCATCATGGTGGCCTGAAAAGGAAAAGAAAAGGGAAAGAGAAGAATTCCAGTCATAGAAGATGTCTCTGGTGAGTCCCTGGCTGTAACTGCGCTGTAATCACTTAAATGTCTGCAAAGCCTGTGTATACTGGCGACTACCACTGTATGGAGGTAATATACAGTCTGCAAAGCCTGTGTACACAGGTATCTACCACTAATACACTGTATAGTGGTAATATGCAGTCAGCAGAGGCTGTGTACACTGGTATCTGCCACTATATGGTAACTGCATGGAGGTAATATTCAGTCTGCAGAGCCTGTGTACACAGGTATCTGCTAGTATATGGTCACTGTATAGTGGTAATATACAGTCAGCAGAGCCTGTGTACACTGGTATCTACCACTATATGGTCACTGTATGGAGGTAATATACAGTCTGCAGAACCTGTGTAAACTAATATTCACCCCTAGATGGTCACTGCATGGAGGCAATATATAGTTTGCACAGCCTGTGTACACTGGTATATACCACTACATCAGGGGTGGACAGTTCTTTTTCCCATGGGGTCACATGAGAAATTAGAATGGTTTTAGAGTGCCAGTAAAAAAAAAAAAAAAAAAAAACATAGGGTGGGCAGGGAAAAACTCTTTTTTAGGGTTAATTTTTAAATTTACAAATTTTTTTAACTTACTATGTGATATTAATGACACGTTATCTTTATTTTGTGGTCAGTAGAATTCCGTCTATACCAGATTTATAAAGAGTGTTTAATGTGTTTTACAGGTTTTTCTCAGACCAATAACCTCTTCTGTCAGGTGAGCTGTGTCAGGGATAGGTTGTTATGGGATTAGGGTTTTTATTTGTATAATTTTCCATTTTAGAATGCATATAACTTTTCTACCTTTAGGCTATGTTCACACGGCTTAAAATAGGACATATTTCAGTATGTAATTAAGCGCCGGAGTGCGCAAATTACGGCTGGAATACGTCCCAGTCATTACGGTAATCCACAGTTCTCATAAGAACTATGGTTACGTCTCCCCTCGCTGCTCGCGAATACGCCGGGGGGAGATAAGTACATGTTAATTACCAGCGGCGTATACGCGCCGCTGGTAATGCAAATCTATGGGCCGGCGAAGTGCCGCCCCCCCCCCGCCCGCCCCCCCCGGCCACACGCCGTAATTGCGGGACGCAATTACGCCCTGCAAATACACCGTGTGAACATAGCCTTATTGCAATTTAAGAGCAAAAGTGAGGTGGCCGACACAAAAAATTTAAAATTTTTTGGTTTTTTAATTTTTTTTTTTTTTCCCCGGGATTTTTCAAGGGCCCCAAAATATATTTTTTTAATTTTGTTGGGGGGGGGGGGGGGGGGGGGGGGGGGGGGGGGGGGGGGGGGGGGGGGGGGGGGGGGGGGGGGGGGGAAAAAAAAAAAACAAAAGAAAAAAAAAAAAAAACAACAAACAAAATCAAAAAAAAAAATAACAAAAAAACAAAACAAAAAAAAAAAAAAAAAAAAAAAAAAAAAAAAAAAGAAAAAAAAAAAAAAAAAAAAAAAAAAATTTAAACAAAATACATACAAAAATATATTATAATTTTTTTAAAATATAATTTTAAAATACTTATTAAATTTTTTATTTGTAATAAAAATTAAGTATTATATAAATTAAACATTTCAAAAAAACCCAAACAAATTCCCAAATTGCATATTTAATTTAAAATTTAAAGCGATTTATACATTGGTTTTGGCATCGAAAACGTCCAAAAGGCACCAAAGTAGTGCGCTTTGGATCCCTTTCGGATCCAAAGCGTATTACCTTGAGATTTTGCTAAACGCAAAAATGACTTCTTTAAAAATCCGAAAAGATGGAAAACGCACGGGACAAATCGGTAACCATGCGATTTGCCATAAACAATTTAAAACACACACATTTTAGACCGTTTTGATTTGTAAACACCTCGACACAAAACTTGGTTCAACCCAAAAGTGAATGGTGTGTTCCCCTCACCTCCCTGGGAGATGATGCAGGGAGACCTCCCATTTCTTCCAGGAAACCAAGACCCAGTGCACTAACTGCACCTGGAGCCAGGTTTCCTGCCCAGGGAAAAATTTATCTTTCCCTTGATTTTTCCTTTTGGTCCAGCCGCCATGATGCTTCTCCCACCACACGCTCTGCAGAATTTACACACACATCTTAAAATCCTCACTTTTTTGCACTCCTTACTTAGTATATAAGTACCTCATTTAGGTAGCTTTGTAGCTTTCCCCCCTCAATAGAAAGCGCTTTAGGTCTCCTCCTCAGTTAGGTAGGCATGTACAAGTCCGCTCAGTTAGGTAAGTATATGGCCCCCCTCAGGAAGGTATATAAGTCCCCTCAGGCAGGGAGTATTTTAACCCCCTTAGCGGTATAAAGGCTTCTAAGAAAGCAGGTAAATATGGTCCCTCAGCAGAAAAAACGTCAATAAAAATAATACCACCTTACCTCCTTTGCTGGACAGTGCCTCCTTCGCCCGACACTGTGCGTGAGCATCACGCGCCACCCCGGACCCCCCACACTCCCCCTGGGCACACTTATGCAGAGTGAATTTGGATTCGCCAGGAGAACACGGCGCGATAAGTCACTCACGTGCCACAGCCCAATTCAGTACTACTGGGCATACTAATAGTAGTGCTGAAGGCCCGCAGTGGCCGGATAGTGCTAAGGGCCCTCAGCACTACCCGGCAGTGGCAAGCCCTCAGCGCTACTATTAGTATGGTCTAAAGCAGACCTGGGCATTGTACAGGCCACGGGCAACATCCGGCTAGTTATCAGGCTAAATGTGGCCCGCAGGCAGTACAATGCCCAGGTCTGCACTACATGGTCACTGTATGGGGGTAATATACAGTTTGTAGAGCCTGTATACACTGGTATCTACCACTACATGGTCACTATATGGTGGTAATATTCGCTGTAGTGTAATGGTTTAGGTTCAGGCACAGTTTAGCAGCACCTCCCAGCTCTCCTGGATGCTGAATAGGATATCCAACAGTCCAGGAAAGCTGGGTGACGTAAAACTCTCAATTAGCTTTCTTCCAGAGCTGTTACACAATTAGGTTTAGTTGGTGTGACCTTTCTGTGAAGGGGGTGTGGCTTGAAACACAGACGGTGTGGTCTTCCAAATTCTTGGGGGGGAATTCACCACAGCCGCAAACCTTCCTGATGCCCATTTTCAAAAGTTGGCAAGTATAACACAAGAACAACAGAGTTAAAGAAATATTCCCAGTCCCCCTCTTCTTACCTTTCGGCAACTACCTAACCTGTGATGAATTATTATCCAGAGTGCCCTGAAGGTCCCAACCGAAAATGGCACCTCACCATGCGTGCAGAACAGGTAGAAGATGTGTAAGGGCCGCCAACGGAAATTTCAGGGCTCCATACAGCTGAAGTGTCTGGGCCCTTCCCCCGCAAACCTAGCCCCCAGCAACCACATCACCCCGCCCAGAAACTGACTCCCTCCAGCCCCGCCCCCAGGAAAAAAATGCAATTTTGCCATTGTTTTTGGACTTAGCTCTTGTTGGATTATATAACATACAGTTTATCTGTATTGTGTGGGTCAGTACGTATACAAGGGCCAGCAAATACCGACAGATGATCACCACTATCATGTTACTGATCAAACAAGTATACCCAGACAAATATTGTCAAAGAACACAGACAGACAGGCAGGCAGGCAGGCAGGCTTTTGAAAGGAGAGTGTATATTGTGCAGTCCAGACTCTGCTTTAAACCTGCATTGAAATGGCTTTTTTTTACCAGTTTTTGGCCAGCACACCTCGCACCTGAGGTGAAATAGTACCTTTTATTTTGTGCAGCCCAGTCATGTTCAAAGACCCACCTTGTACTTACATTAGGATACAGAAATTTTCTAGTAACTGCTGTTGTATTTCATTGGTGTAAAACTCACCTTTTATTATCCGTACACATTTTAATTAGGTGTTTTTCACTTTGGCGCAGGCCATTTTTGTTCAAAGACCCCCTCTTTTAAATTATATTAGGATACCCGGAAAATTTGGGTAAATAATTGCAGGTTTTATTTTTAAAAGGTTTCAAAAACCACCTTTTCTTATCCGTAAAAACATTTAAATAGCTGTATTTCACCCCTTTTGGGGGCCCAATTTTGTACCAAAAAGCCAACCCCTTTTACTTTAAAAATTTTAAAAAAAAATTTTGTGGTAACTGCTGTTGGGATTTCATTGGGGAAAAAACCACCTTTTTTATTTTCCGAAAAGCCCTTTAAAAGCTGATTTGGGGCCCTTTTGGGTTCCCCCCCGTTTTTTTCAAATGCCACCTGGGACTTTAAAATTTTTATCAAAATTTTGTAAATTACTTTTTAAATTTCATTGGGCAAAAAACCACCGTTTTGTTTTTCATAAAACTTTTAAATAGGGGTGTATTGCACATGGTGCCCCCCTAGTTTTTTCAAAATAGCCAAAGTTGTAAACCCACACCCCTGAGAGAAAATAAATTTTCTAGGGAAATGTTTTTTTATTTGTCATTGCTGCAAAAACTCAATTTCTCATCCATGTAACTTTTGAATAGTTTTTTTTCGGGTCCCCCTTTTAAAACCAGTTTGGCCCCAGAAAGCGGGGGCAAAAAAGATAAATTTTTTTGAAAACCAAACAATTCCTAGTCCTACGGGCAGGGGTAAATCCCCCGGGACGAAGGGAAAACACGTTATTTTTTTCCAAAAATTTCGGTTTTTCCACCAAAACCCCCCGATTTCCACAGGGATTCGAAAAAAACAAATTTTGTTTCTAAATTTCCCCAAATTGGCTGTAGGGGAAATTTGAGGGATTTAAAAAATAACTGGATTTGCCCCCTTTTAATAAAGACTGTCCCAAAAACTCTTCCATACCCCCCCCTTTTTTTTTTTTCTTTCGAACATAAGCAAATGGGGGTGGGAAGCGACAAAAGAGGGGTGGGGACATGGAGGTAAGGGCGAGAGAAAGGGGCTCCTTCCATGCTGGGGGACAACCCCACAACTAACGGGTCGACCCTTTGCAGGAACATCTGGGGCCCGTTTATCGCGGTCAGTGCCCTTTTAATTTTCCCGGTTAAAAGAAATTTTTGGGGGGTCGCCAAAACCCTTTTTCTTTAGTTTGGGTTTAAAGCAACCTGCCTCCTGCAAAACTTTTCCCCTTTTCCCCTCCTCCCATCACCGGGCCACAAAAAATCTCAAACGACAGCATGCCCTCCAACATGAAACGAAGGGAAGGCCCCCCTGTCAAATCGGTTTTCCCACCCCCTGTTGATAATTTCCCTTTTCTAAGACCCCCTTTTTATGATAAATTGCGTTGGGGTCAAAGGCATTTTCCAAAGATCAATAGGGCCCCAAAAAGGGTGAATTTTGTCCCGGGTCTGAAACCCATTACTGATGCCCCCCAGAGGGGGAGAAGGAAAACGCCGGTTTTAATTTGGGGGAAAAAACCCCCCGGGGGGTTGGGCAAAACCTTGCAGTGCCTCCCTTTCTTGTTTCACGCCGCTTTCCCGATGCAGAATTTTCAGGAAAGAATAAGTACCTGTTTTTGATGATATTTGGCGAAAAATTTCCCCAAAAAACCCAAAGTGGACCCCCTTTTTTCCCCAGAAATTTTTGGGTTGCGGCCGCCCTTTAATTTATCACTGACGAAGGGGGAAGAAAAGATGGGGGATTTTCATTTCGGGTCCTGCCTCAAAAAGGGGGAAAAGGGCAGTCCCCCACAAACTGCAAAATTATTCCGCCAGCCACCCAATTTAGCCCAAAACCCCCGCCCTTGCTTATCCCCCCCCGAAAAGGTCCAGGGGCTCTCCCAACCTGGGCCCCTTTTTCGAGCAAGCCTTGATTTACCCAGCAATGTCGTATTGGCAGGGCCCTTTGGGCCCTAAACCCATCAGTAGAGGGAAGAATCTTAGGGGTTTTAAACCCCCCACCAAAAATTCTAGGGCACATGCAGCGAAAGCATGAGTTGAAAAAGGCGGAACACTTGGGGCCAAAAAAGGCCCACACCCCCATCCCCGGGCTTCCACCCCCCTGTCCCCCACCCTCGGGCTCCACCTGCTCCTCCCCGCCACCCCCAAGGGGTTTTCCTTTAACTGCCCCTGTCTCTCAGGTTCCCGGGTCAAGGGGGATCAAACCTCCACCTTTTACCTCCACCTTTGGGCCCGATACCACCACCCCCACCCCCCGACCCCTCCCTTTCCCCCAAATTTTAAACCCAACCTGCCACCTCCGCCCCCAGCCTAGCAGCCAAACCATTCCCGTCCCAAACCCGTTTCGAGCAGAAAAAACACTTTAAAACCCCAAAACCCTCCCCAAAAACCAAAAGCCTGAATTTTGGCATTGCTAGGCTTTTGGCCTTGGGAAATGTTGTCTTTTCCTCTGGTGGGAAAACAGATTGGGTTCCGCCACTCATGGCCCTTTCCTGCCCCCCAATACTAATGGGGCCCAGGCACATTTCTTTCCCCCGAAAAGCCCTCCCTTTCCCCTGGCCACCACGGGGTCCCTCTAAAATTTTCAAAAAACCCATTGTCTGATCCTGTTCTGGCAAAGTCCCTCCGACCCCCAAAACAAGGACAAATAAGCACCGCCAAGGGGGGGGGGGGCCCATATCTCTGTGACAATCACTGGGGGAGCTGGGGTGGATGTCCTGGGGGTTAAAAGGTGGCTCCAGGCCTTCCCAAAAAGCAGGAAAGGTTGGGAGGGGTTTTTTCCCCCCAAGGAAACCCCTGGGGGCATCACTTCCCAAGAAAACCCGGCCCGTGTTGAAATTAATCTGTCCCTTTTAGAACCGTCCACCCCACAGGTCAAAGGGGGCTGTTTGGGCGGGTCTCCGCAAACCCGACCAAGCCCTCCTTTGGGGGACAGGAACCTTTGGGGGCCCAGGGAAGGTGGGTTTTTGGGCCCAAATCTGGGGGCCCGCCCTTAAAAATGGTTAAGGGCTGGAAAACATCCCCTTGCCTGGGGACATGTCCTAAACCCTTGTCGTCCAGAAATTCCCCTTAAAAAAGAAAACTCAAACACTTTCCTTTCCACCCACCCAAATAAAACTGTTTAAAATGCAGGGAAATTGGGGGCCCCCCTGCTGATTAAACAACTGGAACATCTGGTTTTTCTCTGGCCTTTACTTCTTCAAAAAAGTCACGGGGAAAAAACTTTAGAAAATTTATAGCAGTAAAGGGGGCCAAATAACCCCTAGTGGCAGCAGCAGGGGATTGTGGGGAGAAGCCTAATGGGTGACCTCTGGCCCAAACTTTTTTTACCACCAACCCCCAACGCATGTAATGCAGGGGGACACAAAAACCCAAAACCAAAACCACTTAAGATCTGGTTTCAACGACTATCTGGGGTCTCAACTCCAATGTTTTTTTTGGAAAGTGGGCCCCGGACCCAATCAACTTCTGGGTAAACCAAAAGATAATGGGCCCCAGCTCGCTCCCCCACCCATAAAAGGGGTTGCCTCCCCCCGCAGCCAGCTCATTCAGGGGCGGACCTTCAAACACGCTTAGGAATCCTTTTCAGAAAAAACGCATCCGGGTTTTCCCCAATAATGTAACGTTTGACTTTTTATCAAAAAATGAATCATTTTTGGCCCCTGATTTAAATTTGTTGGGGGCCCCCAATTTTCCGAGGTCCCCCGATAAGTTGGGGGCCCGGGCACTTCACATTCCCCCCTTCAAACCAAAAAGGTCCTCCCTTGGGAAAAATTTTTTTTTAAAATGACATTTTTTTACTGCAATTTTTAATTTTCATTCCCAAAAGTTCATTGGGGGCTGGGTTTTTCAGTGAGGAGACTGTAAAAGACACCCCAAAGGGTTTCCCTGAAAAAAAATGTATTCCATTTACTTCACTTCATCCCTTTGAATTTTTTGCATTTGTTCAATTTTTTTGGGGTCATTTGGGGCTGGGGAATACAGGGTAAAAACAAAGGTTTCCCTTTGGAACAGAAATGTTTGGGTTCTAAAAAGGCATTTCGACATCCCAAAAATTTTTAACAGGGGGCTGAAATTTTATTTTTATAATTTTTTTGGGGGATGCTCCTGTGAAATGAGCAATACTACAGGCCTATTCTAAAAAAATGTGGTTTTTAACCCCGACATTTTTTTTTCAACAAAAAAGGGCCCAAAATTTTTGGGGTCAAAAATTTATTGGGGCTTTCAAAAAAAGGGAAAATAAAAATTGTTTTAAAGGACCCCATATTCAAAATTTACTTGTTTTTGCAAGATCTTTAAAAAAAGGGACCAAACCCCCGTTTGTTAGAACAACCCCCTTTAATACAAAAAAAAAAAAAGAGAAACAAAGATTTGGTGGGAATTCCCCTCCTTTAAAAATTGGGGGTTTAAAAAGGACTCCCTTTTTTTCCGTCACTTTTTAACTTTTGGGGCAACAGGTTTAAGGGTCATGCTTCCCGGTTTCCCCGGGCAGGGGTAGTTAAAGTCCAGTTCAAGTAAAAACATGGTTTTAAAATTTTATACTGCCTTTCTGGGACTTTTTAAAATTTTTGGGGCATGGGAGTTTAAGGGGGCATGCTGTGGTTTCAAGGGCAGGATATTGAATGATCCCGTGACTTTTTTCTGGAAATTTTATAACCTAATTGTGTTCCTAAATGTAGCCCCCTATCCAATTTTAAATTTTGGATGTTTAAATTTAAAACCCTTTCCTCCAGCCCCGTTTGGGTTTTAAGAAAAAGGTGTTTTTTTCCCTTCCATAACTTTTGGTCACGCAATAATCTATTTTCAAAATATCGGGAAAAACGTCTTGTAATTTTTACAATGAAAAAGACGATTGGGCGACCCCAATCGCTCATCCCCACCCAAAACAAAAAGGGGTGACCTTAAAAAATGGGGAACATAAAGGAGGGAATCAAAAAGTCCCTAAACCCCTTTTGGGCACAACATTTTGTGCAAGAAATAAAAGAAACAATAACAAAATGAAAAAGTGAAAAAGGCCCCCTGATTCCCCCGGGAATCTGCCAAAGATGGTTAAAAAACAGTTCTTTCCAAAAAAACGGGGTACCCATTGTTTAAATCCATCCTGATGGGGCCCCAACCCTTTTCCCCCACTAAATGGGGAAACTGAGACCCCTCCCAAACCCCAATTTTTAAAAGGGAAAAGGGGGGCCCAAAAAGACCCACCATTTACAGAGGGATTTTTGTTTTGCCCGCAGTCCTTTTGGGAAACAATTCAACAGCATCTTTAACAGATGAAAAACCTCACCTTCCCAACCCCAGCATAATTGGGTTTTCACCCAAAAGGGCAAGCCCGGGGTTTTCCCGCAAACTACTGGGGAACCCCCTTGACCACAAACTAACACCCTTTACAATCCCCATTTAGACCTATAACCCGAAAAAAGGGAAAAATGTCTTGTGGACTTTAAGGAGGCTTTTGGTGTGGCACTCTCCCCGTTCCCCAAAACTGTTTTGGGGGGTGGAAAAAAAAGGGAGAAAATTGACATTACTTTAGGGGAAGGGGGGTCCATACAGCGGGAACAGGGGTATAACTAGAAATGGCTGGGCACCATAGCCTAACCCCGCTCCATAAAAAAAATGTATGTATCATGTGTATCTCCGTTGCATTTCCTCTTCAGGGAAAAAAATACGTACACCCAGCACTTCCACATTCATTCCCCTTAAAACCCCAGAAAACATCTCCCCATACAAACCCCTTAAAAACAAATAAAAAATACCACAACTACAACTCGCAAAACCCCCAAAACATCCCTATCCCCTCCCCTTTCCCCACCAACACTTCCCGCAAACAACACAAACACAAGACACAAGCCGGGATAACCCCCCATTTACACCAATTTTTCCCCTTCCCCATGTTTCCCCTCATAAAATGAAGAAAAATAGGGGAAAAACCAACCCCTCCCGCATACAACACTCCCACACCAGACACATCCCCCAAAAAACACCCCACCCCCCAACACACCCCCCTACAACACCCCCACACCCCGACACATTCCCCCACAACACCCCACCCCCAAAACACAACCCCCCCGTACCCCAAAACTCCCACACCAGACACCCCCCCCCCGAACCAAACCCCCTCCCACCCAAAACATCCCCGTACAAACACCCCCCACACCAGACACATCCCGCGTACAACACTCACACACCAGACACATCCCCCCCTTGCAACACTCCCCCCAAAACCCGACACATCCCCCGCACAACCCCCCACACCAGACACATTTCCCCCGTACAACACCCCCCCACCCCCCAACACATCCCCCTACAACACCCCCCAACCCCGACACCCCCCCCGGGGTAAAAACACTCCCACACCAGACACATCCCGCGTACAACACTCCCACACCAGACACATCCCGCGTACAACACTCCCACACCAGACACCTCCCCCGCGAAACAACACCCCCGAAAACCAACACCCTCCCGCTTACAAACACCCCCCACACCAGACACATCCCCGCCCCCCACAACACTCCCAAACCCCCGAAAACCCCCTCCCTTTTTTTTTTACACCAACCCCCCACACCAGACACATCCCGCGTACAACACTCCCACACCAGACACATCCCGCGTACAACACTCCCACACCAGACACATCCCGCTTACAACAACCCCCACCCAGACAATCCCCCCATACCCCACTCCCCATGGGTGGGAAAACATACTGAAATTTCTGAATTTTGAGGACCCGCAATTCTTTATTGTTTTACCAAACCAGGGTTTTTCAACTCCAGTCCTCCAGACCCACCAAAAAAGGTCAGGTTTTCAGCAAATCACCCCAGAAAGCACTTACAATGAAATCACCTTTGCAACAAAAAATTAAAAACACCTGGCAATGGCCCAAGGAAAGGGGCCCGAAAAAAAAATGACCTTTGGGGGGTCTCCCAGGGCTGGAGTTGGAAAACACTGGTTTACACAATAGGTTTTTCTACTCCCCTTTTTTTTTTTGGAGCATCACCTTAAATTTTCCATGGGACTGAATACTGGGCCTTTTAAAAAATACTACATACGACAAACATCACACCTCTTATATACACACAGATATTTTTAAAAACCCCACAAAAACATATATAGAAAAGTCAAACATACATATATCCATAAACACTTAACTTTTTTTCCCGTGCAGCTACTCCCCTCCCAACAGTAGGAGGGTTTTTAGAAGTCCCCGGGGAAAACATAAGGGGTTGGCCAAATTTGGGAAAGTTTCCCTGGTGTGTTCCTTTTGGGTCTGAGCCAAGCATTTTCAGACACCCCCCAAAAACCCCTCCCGACCCTCTTGCAAGACAAAACAGCATCACTTTACAGCAGGGTGAGGCCCGTTGGCCCCTTTAAGTGGGGGTCAGCACCCGGGTTTTCCTGGAAAGGAAAGGGGTGGTTTTCCAAAGGGCAGGCCCCCCTTTCCCCAAAACCTTTTTTGGGAGGGCCCTGTGTAACAGTATTTGGGCCCCCCGGGCTGCCCCCCATCTTTAAAACAGGGTCAACAGCATGAAATTTTTAAATAACTGACAAAATTGGCCCCGGGCCCTACCCCCCCCATTATTTTGGGGCCCCATACCCGGGGGGGTATGGGGTTTCTTTTGGGGGTGGGTTTCCAAACACTTTACTGGGAACCCCAAAGGAAAGGGTTGAAAAGTTTAATTAGAAAAAGGCAGGGGCCATGGATGGGAGCCTGACCCCAACGCTTTTTCCCAAATTGACATCAATGAACGGCTGTACCTGGGCCTCCCTAAAAACCCAGGGCTCATTTTGGGATAATCCCCGAGGTGAAGTTTCCCGCCCTAACCGGGAATTAACTCCTTCTGCTTTCCCCCAACAGAGAAAGGTCTTAAAGATAACCTAAAAAGTCTTTAGACCCTTCAAGCACCACATGGGGACTATCCCAAAACAAGAAAACAAAAATCAAAGGTGTTCCAGAAAAGGAGGCCCCCCAAAAACATTCTGTCCCCTCCCTTTAAAATTAAATGGGTCCCAACCTGGGGCAAAAAAAACCCCGCTGCCCAACCCCAAACTTGGGCGAGATTAAAAACCCTCAAGGGTTTAAACCAGCGTAGAACCGTGAAGAAAAAAGCCCCGCTAACTTTTCTACCCCCTTTTTAAAGGCAATTTGGGACCACCCAAAATTTCATCCTACCAATAAAGCCCTTTTAAAAAAGAAAGAGAGAGAGAGAGAAGAGACCCCATTTTGCCTTTTAACAAAGGGGGTCCCCGTAATCTCACAACTGGGTTTCCTGCATTAAAGCGGGGAAACATAATCCACTGCATTAGAGACCTGTTCAGTGAATTACACTGAGTGACCCGAGGAACGGATGTTTAAGTTCCCTGCTGGGACTGAACAAAAAAAAAGAAAGTTTAGAAAAAAGTTTCCAAAGTGTTTTAGAGAAATTAAACTGCAAGTCGAAAATTAAAAAAAAATTCCCCTTGTCAACTCTTTCATTATTGAAAAAAATAAAATATTGCCGCTCCCACAGGGCATAGCCTGGCATAGTGATGTCACACCCAACCTGGAAGTTTCTTATACTCCCGGGCTGTAAGATGAGAAAGCAGCAGCGATGATCATACTGTGGCTGCTGCTGGGGGACAGAAGGAGCTCCCTCCTCCTGTCATTTCCTTAGCTGCCATGATTGCGATAGTTTGCGGCAACTAAGGGGTTAATCATCCTCACTTCAGCCGCGGGTGATATAGCATGGGGCTAATATTCAGCTGGTCCCATGTCACGATCATGCTGGCCCCGCTTGAGAGCCCACACGAGGTCAAGGACATACCGGTATATCCAATGTCAGGAAGGGATTACATTTCTTGGGCATGGAATCCACCTGAGCTTCACAAGTTGAAGTCACTGGAATCCTCTTCCACGTCTCTATGACGATATCATGGAGCTGGGGGATGTTAGAGACCTTGCGCTCCTCCACCTACTGTTTGAGGATGCCCCACAGATGCTCAATAGTGATTAGGTCTGGAGACATGCTTGGCCAGTCCAGCACCTTTACCTTCATTTTCTTTAGCAAGGCAGTGGTCATCCTGCAGGTGTAATTGGGGTCGTTATGTTGGAATTGTGCCCTGCGGCCCAGTTTCTAATGGGAGGGGATCATGCTCTGCTTCAGTATGTCACAGTGTATGTTGGCATTCATGGTTTCTTCAATGAACTGTAGCATCCCACAGCCATCAGGACCCATGCAGCCCCATACTATTACAGTTTCACCACCATGTTTGACTGTAGGCAAGACACACTTGTCTTTGTTCTCCTCACCTGGATGCCGTTACAAAAGACTGACACCATCGGAACCAAATAAGTTTATCTTGGTCTCATCAGACCACAGGACATGGTTCCAGTAATGTGCTTAGTCTGCTTGTCTTTAGCAAACTGTTTGGGGGCTTTTTTTGTGCATCATCTTTAGAAAAGCCTTCCTTCTGGGACGACAGTCATGCAGACCAATTAGATGCAGTGTGCGGCGTATTGCCTGAGCACTGACAGGCTGACCTCCCACCCCTTAAAGCTCTACAGCAATGCTGGCAGCCCTCATGGGTGTATTTGGAAAAGAAAATCTCTGGATAAGACGAGGCCTATTCTGAGTGGAACCTGTATGGTCTTGACCACAGCGCTGCAGCTCAGTTCAGGGTGTTAGTAATTGTCTTATAGCCTAGGCCATATTTATTTGGGATAGTTGGCTAGGTCCTCTGTGTTGGTAAGGGTCTCCAGTATATATATATGGCACATTCTCAGTGGTCTTGATGCACTTTGATATATCATGGAATGGAATGTATGAAAGATATTTTAAGCTGATACTGATATCTGATATATAATGATTGACTTCATCTCCTAAAGATATATAATTTATTATATGACACTGTGTGCTGTTATACTAGTGTATATCTGGGGACTTTTGTAACAATAACAACTATATGTACACCGTATTTGGGGAACCTTGTGATACCTGCAGTTATTAGGGTCTTTTTGTATGTCTCAATTTTTATGTTTTTTTTAATTATGCAATTAATAAAGATGCATTTGGATATTTTGACTATATACTTTCCATGTGTCTATTTTTGGTATCTAGTATTGATGGAGAGAGGTCATGTTAGGACAGGGGGCCATAACTATATAAAGTCTAACCAAATTGATAAGCCTGGATATATATATATATTTGAATATCATATTTATGTAGAACAACTATTCTTTTGTTCAGATCTTCAGAAAGTTATTTGCCATGGGGTCCCATGTTGAACTTCCAGTGATCAGTAGGAGTGTGAGAGTGATAACACCAAAGTTAACACACCTGCTCCCCATTCACACCTAACGAGTCAAATGACAGGAGGGAAAATGGCAAATTAGGCACAGTTTAGACATTGATGTCTGTGTGTTGAGTACTTTTGAGGGAACACCAAATTTACACCGATATACAAGCTGTGCACTTACTACTTTACATTGTATCAAAGTGTCAGATCTTCAGTGTTGTTCCATGAAAAGATATAATACAATATTTACCAAAATGTGAGATACTGTATGTACTTTTCAATAAAGAATTAGGTTTTATGATTTGACATGATACACCACTATTTATTGGGATTAATCTATGGTTATTACGTAATGTATCTATTAGACTAATTTATTCAGTTTTTCGGTCCTTGAATTTTTGTGGTATAGAAGTATAAAATCTCTGCCAAATTACTTGAACCCAATAAAACATACCATTTAATAAATCTCATTAAAATGATCCTGAAAGATGTCCCTTATTGGGTGAACACCACCACTCAAAAATACACAATCATAATATGGGCCAACTCACAATTCGATGACCATGAAATACTAATGACAAGTATTCCACAATGCTACACGGTCCAGAAGAAAAACAAAAATAAGGGCAATATTCTAGTAGGTAAGTGAATATATGGTGTCAGCCTCTATTCCGATAGAACAGGGATGTCAAACTGTGGCCCTCCAGCTGTTGGGAAACTACAACTCCCATCATTCCCACTGTTATAGATTATATAAATGCATGATGGGAGTTGTAGTTTCCCAACAGCTGGAGGGCCGCAATTTGACACCTAGAATAATCCCTAATGAAATGCTGCTGCTAACCCTATCAACCCTACCTAACAGCGGGGTAGTCGCCCCTATAAGAGCAGCCCCACTTTAGGGTAAACCCTAAAATAAAGGAAATCTGGAAAAACAGTATATATGCCCAATAAGAAGTGACCTTTGGAATAAAGATAATATGCGACAAAAAAGAAGTACCAACAGATTTCTCCCTTCAAAAATAAAAGTTTTCCTCAGGGGACACAAGAACAATAGTTAAAGACATAGTGACAATGCAGGTAAGATGACCAGGATGATAGTGGCAGCCACTGTCCAAATAAGAAGACACCCATATGGCTATGATATGCAGCAACCAAACGCTAACAAAAGTTCTCCTTGTATACTTATTAACAACGTCCCTCCCCTTGTAGAATAATTACCTGAAGATAAAACAGCTGTAAGGAAACAATATGATCTTCAGGACTAATGTCCTTCTTGGCATCTTTCAGGATAATTTTAATGAGATTTATTATGTTATGTTTTAGTGGGTTTAAGTAATATTGCAGAGATTTGATTTTGGAATACCTGATTGAATATAGTTTTTTTGCAAATATTATGTATAGAAGTATACTGTGAGATGTAGCAATCACTTGTCTGAGGAAGAAATGTGCTCATGGCAGCTCTTACTTCCCAGTGCAAATCCTCTTAGCAGCTCATTAGTCAGCGAGCACGACTGAGAGCAATGCACATCATGAGGTCTCTGCTCCATCCTGAGGCAAGATGTGAAAGACATTGAGAACAAGGAGCATTTTAAACATTGTGTGGCCTAGAAAGACCGAGATAGGTTGTGCACCACCAGCATTGACCAGATTTGTCACTTAAGTCTGTATGTTACTACTACCAGACTCAGTCAATGCTCTTGATAATTTATAAACCACGAAAAAAAACCTTCCACAGTCGAAACAGAGAAAGGGCTTCTCTCATGTATGAGCCTTCTGATGCACTGGGGAACTTATGAACTGAGAAAACTTCTTGCCGCATTCTGGACACATGTACGGCTTTCCGTCCATGTGCATAACCTGAGGCTGCTACAGGTTCAGCAGCAAGTTGAAGTCTCTCACGGATTCTGAACAGGTGAATGATTTCTTCCCTGAGCAAGTCTTTAGGTTCAGTGGGGAGGTAGACTTTCACAGTGACTCTGGGACTTGTAGCTTATTGCCACACTGAGTTCTCCTGTGCTTAGCAAACTGGAAGTTACTGGTAAACGTCTTCATGTAAACCCGACAAACCAATGGCCCTTCTGCTTCAGTAGACTATTTAGGATCTGTAGTCCATTGATTAGGCATATTGGCATTTTCCAATAAAAGGCTATCAATAGGGTTTCTCTGAAGGCCAACAAGCTCATAATTAACACTGCTAAAGCATGTATGGGAGTTAAAGTCACCAGGAGGTCCTAGAGATCCAGCAGTATTTGTAGTAGAGCATTCACTGTGAAGTATAGCTGGTACATATGGAGTAACGGAGGCACCAGGAAGACCTGCTACATGTTGAGAGTAATCAGAGTCTGGTGTTTCCCCTCAAGATCTCATGCTTTCCAGAATCTTCTGTTTAAATTTCTGAAAGCTCCTTGAAATCCTTACCTAGTGGGAGATAAAAAAAAACAAATCATGAAATACACACAGAAGTTGGCACCTCCTGGCCTTCTTCCATACTAAATTCTCCAATCTGCCCCCAGTAGTTAAAGCTTCATTCCTAAATGCCCTAAATGCAGGACCTTTAAAGGGGTTGTCTCACTACATCGATTCATCTTACCTCAGTCCTTGGTTTAATTTTGAATTTAGGGGCGTGTTTACTGGCTTCTACTAGGCTGCAGTAGAAGCCAGGACTGTAGCTATAGCAACCAGTACTGGCAGCCTATCAGGAGAAATCAAACATGTCTGTAGCTATAGTGAACTGATGAGCTGATGCAGCCCATACAAGATGGGAAATCTAGGAATAGGTAGGACAATGTTAATGGACACATACTGCAAAGTGACTTGTTTTTGCAAGATCTTTAACATAAAAAGCAATCCTTGTAGTGAGACAACCCCTTTAAGACAGACATATGGCATGAGCTCTGGGTATGTGACCCTATACAAAAGTTTTGGGATGAGTTTGTTTCATACATAAACCAACATTTTTGATTAATAAAATTACCGGCTCACTGAATTCAAGATGCACGGACTTGCAGGATTGCATCGATTCATATAAAGGAGGAAGTAGAGTGTCCAGCTTCTTTAAAAGCCATATTCTTTATTCATATTCCAAATAGCAACAACATAGATCCAAAACACTCAGGAACACGCCAACGCGTTTCAGGCCTCACGGGCCCTTCCTCATGGCATGAATACAAGTTTACACAATCTCCATTTTATAAAAACATACGGCCCAATCATAGGTCTAATTAAAAACATGTGACCATGACAAAGAAGAATATATATACAGGATTACTGCTGTTTGAGAATAATACAATAGAACCAACCAATATACATTATATATTTAATAGTATAGAACTAGATCTGTCCTTTTATTTAAACCAAATGGTTGATATGATTTGAGGAGAAAGATCCAGTAAGCCTCGCGTGTGTGAAGCTTACGGATACGATCCCCTCCCCTTTTTGGAGGTGTAACCCTTTCGAGACCTATTACTGACAATGTGTCAATTTTCCGTTCATGAAACTGAACACAATGTGCTGAGACTGCCGATATTTTATGGAAATCATTTGATTTTACATCGGACATATGTCTCCGTATCCTCACCTTAAAGGGGATTTGCCGAGAGATAGATTCTTACCTCTCCTTATCAGCCCAGGCAGAATGTCAACAAATCATGAAGCTGCAGGGGAGAGAGGGAGGGGGAGTGAGGAGTGGAGTGAGGAGTGAGGAATCCAAGGGAGCGTCTCAAAACTTAAGTGAAATAATAAACAGTACAACAGTGGATTAGCATGCCAGCAAGACAGCCTCAGACTGCACTGTCAGGAGCCTTATCTGCTAAGATGCTAATGTAATGTAAACAAATCACGGAGCTGAAAGAGAGAGAGACACACACAGCGGAGAGCACAGAGCTGCATAAGGGATCTTGTGACATGTACACTGAAATAAAAAAAACTATAACTTGTGGATTTTATATACATAAGAGAACACCTATTCTACACAGTAGCTTGAAAGTTTCTTCATGTTCTCTGTCATCAGATAAAGCAGGTATCTAATCACTCTACAACTAGTTTTTTCTGTATACAAAAGAAAACATATTGCTACCCGATGCCTTAAAAACTTCTGCAGCTCAGTCTCATCAGATAAGAAGCTCTCTCTGCCAAGCCCGTCCAGCTTTTGTCAGGCTGTATCTAATAGACTCTTTGAAGTAACCAAGGGCATGTAAGGAAGGCTGTAGCTCTCTCAGACTGCAATTTTTGTAATCACATATATTTAGAAAAGTGATTAAAAACCCATTTTGGAGGATCCCACGTCAACATAACATCGTGGCAAAACCCCTTTAAGTTGACATGATGTAGAGCCTATATATTGTTTATGACACTGTTCACAGGACACTAAATATACCACAAAGGTTGAATTACAATTTACATAAGTTTTTATATTATATTTTTCATTGGTTACATAAGAGGAAAAACTTGATGATGTAATTTGCAAAAATGAACAGCATATACATTTCCTATGTGAGCACCGAAGCAACCTGTAAATTTCAACCAGGTGGGTTTCGGTGTTTTTGTGGGTAAAAGAGATGGTGATAAAATATTACCAAAGGTTAATCCTTTTTTAGATACACATCTTATACCATCTTTGAGTATCATATGGTATCCCGGATAATTATATAAAATTGGCAGATGTTTCAAAACAATTTGATATATTTGTTTGTACTTCTGGGAATATGTGGTGGAAAACACCATTTTTGTTTTCTGTTGTTCATATTGCATGTCACTTCTGTCAGTGTTTCTATACTTCAACAATGTATCTCTTGACATATTAGCGACTTTATTTTCTGCAGTACCGGTGGGTGAACATATTAGGTTAAAACATAACAATTCAAGTGCCAGTTCATACCAGAAAAATGTAAATGCATTACACAGCAGACTTATTGAACGACAATACCCACATTGGATGATAAAAACAGCAGAAAATAGAGGCGGAACCGGAAGCCCATGGAGTCGGACGCTTAGCTGAGGAGCTCCGCAGCACCGCTACCTTCTCGGGGGAGAATCCAGCGGCATCCTGGCACCAAAGAGGCGGCGAACAGCTCAAAAGGCGGCTCCTGCTCTCCTCTTCAACCCGGTATGCAGCAGAAGGATCACGGATTATTTCCCGGGCACATCTGCGGCGGAGACCCGCGACTTGACACGTGGCGGGCGCCATCTTCCCTCCTCACGGCAGCCGGACGCGCCGCTCTCCTCACCAGCGGAGCACAGCCGGCATCTATCTGCTGAGCCCTCTGCAGACTCAGGGACAGAGAAAGACCCGACGTGCCTGGAGAGACCTTCCTCCGCCATTCTTGCCATGGAGACCGGCACCTCCCTACTCCTGCAGCTTGAACAGGTCAGTGAGCCTACCCGGTCAGGGCTCCCGCAGCAACAGCAGAGCGGCACTGTTAACCCCTGCAGTACTGGAGAGCTCGCCTTGCTTCCCACGGCTACTCAGTCACTCCCAGACCACCTCGAAGTGTGCACCTGCCCTTCCAGCCCCCAAACAAGACCAGGGGCCTCCTTGGGGGACCTGCTCCATCCCCAAGATCCAGAGGGACCACCAGCCGCAGCTTTTGCGACCCTAACTATGCCTTCCAAGGCCCAGAGACAGCACCAAGCCCAAAAGAAGGTACCGGGCACCCCTGTCCCAACTGTACCAGCCTGGACGGCGTATCAAGACGACACCACAGATGGGGACACTGATGCAGAGGCCAGTTGAGCTGAATAGGGGGCCCTCTTCTCCCCAGATGGCGGGACCTGCATCCCTCGCTGCAGACCCAGCTGACACAACAGATGATTGGCGCACTTACTTGAAACATATCCCTACAAGAGCTGATTTCACGCGCCTAGTGGCAGAAGTTACGGAAACTTGTAGATCGGAAATTGCGCAAATGCACCAAAATCTCACTCACATGGCTGAAAGGGTCGACTCCTTAGAAACAGCTCATGACGATACCCGCTGCTATACTTCTCATCTGGAACAGTGTGTGACCTCCCAGGCTCTTCTGCTTAGAGATACCCAGAAACACTTGGAAGATTTAGACAACAGAGGACGCTGCAACAACATAGGGGTGCGAGGGGTATCAGAACCGGAAGGAGAAGAGAACCTTCAAGTCTTTTTGAAGCTATCTTTAATAACCTCTTGGGACTCCCGCTGTCTACTCCCATAAAGTTTGACCGTCTCCAGAGAGCGTTGCGCCCAAAGTCAGCGACTCAGCAACCAAGGGATATAATCTGCTGTGTGCATGACTTTACTGTGAAAGAGAAGATCATGGTGCAATCAAGGAAACAAAAGCAAATTGACTTTGCAGGGGCCACAGTTCAGCTTTACCCAGATTTGTCCTGGATCACGCTGCAAAGAAGACGGCATCTTCGCCCACTGCTTGCCCTTCTAAAAGATCAGGGCATCGTCTATAGATGGGTGTACCCCTTTGCCCTTTTGCCTCCAAGAACAGCAAATCCGTGACTCTCAGGACATATGAGGACTTGCAAGCTTTCTGCTCCTCTGCTCTGAATATCTCGCCTCCTGATATAACGGATTGGGACATTGCGGTCCCCCAAAAATCTCCACCCCCAATCTGGAGCCAAGCACGAAGTAAGAGGAGACGTCGTCAGCCTAGAGACTCTTTGGGCGGATCCCCTGCCCTCGCCTCCACTTCTCCAACTTGAGGACTCAGGACTGTGACCGGATTGCTTCATTTACCATCGGAGCCTGCGGTGATAAAGGACTGACCTTGAAAAACGGACTGGCACACTCTCTCCCCCACTTGTTCCCTTTCTTTCCCGCCCTTTGTTCTCACCTTTTTTTTTTTTCTTCTCCTCTCTCTCTTTCCCTCCCTTTTTCCCTCCCACCTTATGGCCCACCTGCCACGTCTGTCACCTAGTGCTGAACGCACTACTGTCCTTTTTTCCACCCACTCGGGCATCATCGGCCAGGTTATTCTTGCAAGAATTTATCTTATATCTCCCCCAATGCAACACTTTGGGTCTAAATTCTGTATACTTCCACTACTTGCTGTTGACCCTGCATGTTAAGGTAGCACTGTCTGCGGACCCTAGATAGCGGCCCACAAGTTTCTCCCTACTTAGTAGCTTGGCAGTTTGAACCCAGGAACTACTCCTGAGCTTCCGAACCCTCGTTACCAGAGGGCACATAGTTCCAATAGGAAACTATTTGGTGGCACTCTTTCTTCTTCATTTTCCCTCTCGAAGGTGCTATAGGCCTTACTACCAGTCACAGCTGAGAATGTTTTTTCCCCTGTCCTCTAATTGTTATTTCTATGGCAGTGTCGGTGGCGTTGTCTCTCACCCTCCCTTCTGGTCCTGTCTGCTGAGAGGACTACGCACTTCCTGGTCGGGCTCCACTGGTCTGCGACTCATGGCTGGCTTGGGTGAGTGGACATCAGCTCTCCCCTACTCTGATCTTAAAGGGGTTGTCTCGCTACATTGATTCATCTCACCTCAGTCCTGTTTTCTTGGTTTCACTTTGAATTCAGGGGCGTGTTTAGTGGCTTCAACTAGGCTGCAGTAGAAGTCAGGTCTGTAGCTATAGCAACCAGCGCTGGCAGCCTATCAGGAGAGATCAAACAGGTCTGTAGCTAGAGCGACCTGAGGAGCTGATGCAGCCCATACAAGAGGGGATATCTAGGAATAGGTAGGACACTGTTAATGGACACATATTGCAAAATGACTTGTTTTTGCAAGATCTTTAACATAAAAAGCAATCAGCCTTTAATGGCTGAAATATATTCATTAAATGTCAAGGGATAGAATTCAAACGTGAAAAGGAGATTGCTTTTGACTGACCTTAAGCGATCAAAAGCACAAATAGTATTTTTACAAGAAACTCACTTTAACAAAGATAGTAACTTCAATTTTGCAAAACACCTTTATCCGAGAGCCTTTCAGGCCTCACATGACAGGAAAAAAAAGGCTGGCACTGCTATCTCGCTCTCCAGTCAATGCCCGTTTCAAGTTCAATACTCAATCTTGGACCCCAAGGGTCGTTATGTAATGTTAAAGGGCTTATATGAGGGGGCGCAATTGACGCTCTGCAACATCTACGCCCCAAACACCTCACAGGTTAGATTTTTGAGAAAAAATTATGAGCAAATTGACCAATTTTTCTCAAGGCCCACTCCTTGTTGGTGGAGACTTCAACATGTTCTTCTCTGAGAAAATGGACAAATTGCTGTTACAGGGCAGAGCTTTACACCTATCCTTGAGTGCATTAGCTAGGGAATTCCAGAAATGCATACGGAAGTTCGATCTGTACGACCTGTGGCGTATAGCGCATCCAACTAAGCGGACATATACTTTCTATTCCCCCCCATATGGCTCCCACTCACGTCTCGATTACTTCTTCGGGAACATACCTATACTGCGTCAATTAGACACGGTCGAGATTAACCCTATTACTTGGTCGGACCATGCTTCACTGACGCTCTCACTAAATTTAGGGGAAACTTGCACAAAAAAAATGCCACTGGCATCTCAATGAATCCCTTTTGAAACACCCCCACCATAGAGAGGAATTGCGCCACGCCATTAAGGACTACTTTCGAGTTAACGCTGGATCGGTGTCCTCGCCGGCTATGCTTTGGGAAGCACACAAAGCGGTGATCCGAGGGCACTGTGTCGCCCTGGGCTCCCGCATTAAGAAAAATGCAACCCTGCAGATGTCACTGCTTCAGACACGCCTTAAAACGCTTGAAGCCTCCCTGGCGATCACACCGACCAGGCATAGACTCCGAGAGGTTGTAGAACTTCGATCTAAGATGAGGAGTTTGGAAATATCCAGAACCGAAAAATTGTTGGTTTATAGTAGACAAAGATATTGCTTTCGGGCGAATAAGGCACACACCATGCTTGCCAAGATGCTCCAAGAGGAGGCCTCAACAAAGAAGCCATAGTCCCTGAGGAATAATCGAGGTACGATCGTCTACGATCCCAAAGAGGTCTCCCAGATCTTCCATGCTTACTATTCCAGACTTTACAGCCTTCCGGACTCTGACTAATTTGTTATCACATAACCCGAATGCCCTGCAGGAATTTGTCTTCCTGCAATCTCCCCTCTCTAACCGAGACAGACCTGCAATCTCTCAACGCCCTGATCACAATCGAGGAAATTAGGGAAACCCTCAAAAATTTGCCCTCCAAAAAATCCCCCAGATGGATTGTACTTCCAGACCTTCTCCCCCCAATTGGAAGACCACATAGTGGAACTATTTAACTCATTTATGAAGGGCGAGCAGTTTCCCCCATCCATGCTTCATTCCTTCATAACCCTTATCCGCAAACCCAATAGAGACCACTTAGATTGCTCTAACTATCGGCCTATCGCCCTTCTAAATGCTGACGTGAAAATATTCGCCAAAATATTGGCCAATCGTCTATCATACTGTTTGCCGGGATTAATTAACAAGGATCAGGTGGGATTTGTTGCGGGCAGACAAGGAGCAGATAACACTAGAAGGGCGATAGACCTGATCGAGATAGCTCATAGGAGACAGGAACCAGCCTTACTACTCGGATTAGACGCGGAAAAGGCGTTCGATCGCCTAAATTGGAAGTTTATGTCTGAAGTGTTGAAAGTGTTCGGTTTTCGGGGTCCATTCTTACAAGCTCTCAGATCACTATATTCCTAACCCTGTGCAGCTATCCGTCTCCCACATGCCGACTCTCCCCTGATCAAACTTAAAAATGGCACGAGGCAGGGATGTCCCCTATCCCCGGTGATCTTTGTCCTGTGAATCAAACCACTGGCTGCGGCCATACGAAACAACCCGAACATCACGGGAATCCGTGTCCGAGACAGGGACTTCAAAATATCTTTATATGCAGATGACATACTTCTGACTCTAACCAATTTGCATACCACTATCCCCAATTTGCAATCGCTCTTGAGCCATTTCGGGCTTCTCTCGGGCTATAAAGTCAACTCGTCTAAAACAGAGGCATTACCCTTAAACATCCCTACCGCTCAGCTGGACTTGTACAGATCGAACATCTGTTTCAACTGGAAGCAGAGATCTTTGAAATATTTAGGGATCAATCTGACACCAACTTACGCCTCGCTGTTCTCACATAACTACGGTACCCTGACAAATTCTTAGAAGTGCACCGACTACTAAGTAAATGGCATGCCCTGCCAATTTCACTCCTAGGCAGAATAGCAGCGATTAAAATGACGGCACTCCCAAAGCTGATGTACCTGTTTGAGACGCTGCCGGTACCGATTCCCAATAGGGACTTGAAAATTCTGCAAGCCGCCTTCATGCGTTTTGTATGGGCCCGGGGCAGACACCGTATCCCAAAGTCAGTTCTACTGGCTCCCAGGACTCGGGGGGGTCTCTCTGTATCCGACATACAGAAATACCACTGGGCAACGCAGCTGCGACGAATCCCAGCCTGGTCATCACTATTCGCGTACTCCAGGTGGGCAGAGCTGGAGAAGTTATGGTTAGCCCCGATCCACCCCAACTCGCTCCTGTGGTCTACAACGCACAACCTGACTATCAGGCCATTGTTGGGCCCAATGGCTCTGACGTGGAAGGTGTGGAAATCTTGTCATAAGAAATTCAACCTTACTTCGCGATACTCACCTATGACATCGTTTCTTTTCCAACCACTGATACCTGATAGCTTACAGCATCCCCACATGAAACCATGGTTTGATAGTCAACTATTTAAGCTAGCAGACATTGTGACACCGGACCCTTCCCAAGCCCCCACTCACTCCTATATGAGAAAATGGGAAGACTACATAGGGACGCCTATACCTCCAGACACTTGGCAAACAATATGGACCCAGGCAGCCAAATCTTCCTCTTGTGTCTCCTACAAGGAAAATCGATACAAACTGCTGATGTATTGGTACCATACCTCCGTACTCCTGCATACTTTTTACCCTAATGTCTCTGACTTATGTTGGGATGCAGGTTGACACGGGGAACTTTGGCTCATATTTTTGGACTGCCCTAGAATATAATCTCTTTGGAAAACAGTCAAATCCTTGATCCAGAGTGTTCTGGGAATCAACATTCCCACGACCCCCATGGTCTACTTACTAAATATCTTTCCCGATGGTTTGCGACGTCCCCAATCACGCCTATTGCTGCACTTGTTAACAGCAACCAAATGTCTCATAAGCAAACACTGGAAATGTCAAGAGCCTCCCTCAAAAGATCAACTGATCAGCCGAGTGAAGGATATCCGCGAGATGGAATACCTCACGGCTCTCCTGGACGATAAGAAAGACAAATTTGAAAGTATCTGGAAACCATAGGACTATTATATAACCTCCACCGCCCTCTAACAGCAGCACTGCAAAGCGGGTCTCGACCAGGCAACTCTTCTCTCAACTCTCTACCTCCAGCACCCCCTATTAGTATTCCCTCCTGTAGTCTGTACCTGTCTGTTTACGTGTTTTAATGTTTTTCTTGATGACTGTTTTACCCACCATATATTGATCACATACCGAATATCTTAAGAACACTTGTTAGATTAACAGCTATGATATGTACCACTCTTTACAGTTAATTTGCAGATATTTGGTTTGTCTACATAATTATTTTCTCTGTAATTCCGTATACATCACTGCGTCACAGAGACTTCCATCTAGACGCAGCGGTATATTGATTTTCTGTTGTATATTTGTTTCTTACTCTTTGATTGATATACAATAAATACACAGTTTAAAAAAAAAAAAAAAAAAAACAGCAGAAAATAAAGTAAAATAAATGTTATATAATTATCCGGGATACCATATGATACTCAAAAATAGTATAAGATGTGTATCTAAAAAAGGATTAACCCTTGGTAATATTTTATCACCATCTCTTTTACCCACAAAAACACCGAAACCCACCTGGTTGAAGTTTACAGGTTGCTTTCGGTGTTCACATAGGAAATGTATATGCTGTTCATTTTTGCAAATTACATCAAGTTTTTCCTCTTATGTAACCAATGAAAAATATAATATAAAAACTTATGTAAATTGTAATTCAACCTTTGTGGTATATTTAGTGTCCTGTGAACAGTGTCATAAACAATATGTAGGCTCTACATCATGTCAACTTAAGGTGAGGATACGGAGACATATGTCCGATGTAAAATCAAGTGATTTCCATAAAATATCGGCAGTCTCAGCACATTGTGTTCAGTTTCATAAACGGAAAACTGACACATTGTCAGTAATAGGTTTGGAAAGGGTTAAACCTCCAAAAAGGGGAGGGGATCGTATCCGTAAGCTTCGCACACGCGAGGCTTACTGGATCTTTCTCCTCAAATCATATCAACCATTTGGTTTAAATAAAAGGACAGATCTAGTTCTATACTATTAAATATATAATGTATATTGGTTGGTTCTATTGTATTATTCTCAAACAGCAGTAATCCTGTATATATATTCTTCTTTGTCATGGTCACATGTTTTTAATTAGACCTGTGATTGGTCCGTATGTTTTTATAAAATGGAGATTGTGTAAACTTGTATTCATGCCATGAGGAAAGGTCCGTGAGGCCTGAAACGCGTTGCCGTGTTCCTGAGTGTTTTGGATCTATGTTGTTGCTATTTGGAATATGAATATGGCTTTTAAAGAAGCTGGACACTCTACTTCTTCCTTTATATAAACCAACATTTTAGTATATCCTTAGACAAACAATATGACCTGTTAGTTTTCCACTGCCCTAGACCTCTTGATGCAGACACGGACCAGGGAGGCGTCGTGGACGGAGACAAGCATATTCCGTGTCTCCCGGGGATAATACACAGGTGGTGGGGCAGTTGAAAGGTTACCTTATCGCCGATAAATTAGAAATGGAAAGGCAAAAGGAGATTTTCAGAATTCCTCATTTATGTTAAAAAAATTAATTCTTTATTGAGATCAAGTTAAAAATAACACCATGTAGAGCAGCTTACAAATATAGTCAATGCAGTCTGCATGAACTATATTTGTAAGCTGCTCTATATGGTGTCATTTTTAACTTGATCTCAATAAAGAATTAATTTTTTTTTTTAACATAAATGAGGATTTCTGCGGGCACAAGTAGCTGGCGATCCTGTGTGCATACGTTGTGAAGGAAATGCTGGATTATTCCTTTTCTTTGGGCTCGGTGCAGCAGATATGGGATTTATCGGGTGAGCTGATTTTTTTGTACATTTATAGTGATGGCACTGGTTACAGAAGAATTTCTAAACTGAAGGCTTCAATGAGCACTGTTGGGGCCATATCCAGAAGTAGAAAGAACGCCATTTCACCATAAACTGGCTGTAACCAGGTGCTCATCGCAAGATTTCAGACAGAGTAGTGAAAATAATTATCAGAAGAGTTGTCCAAGACGCAAGGACACCTGTGGAGAGCAACAGAAAGACCTGGAATCAGAGGTATAATTGTTTAAAAGAAAACAATAAGTAATTCACTCACCCTCCATGGCTTGTATGCATGCTCACCACGCAAGACTCCATTGAGAACTAAACACATGCTCAAGAAAGTTTAGAGATTAGTCTACAACATTTAGACAAGTCTATGAAATACTGGGAGAATATAGTCTGGTCAGATGAGACCAATAGTGAAGTCTTTGTATGCCATGTTTGGTGGCCAAAAGGTGCCACATATCACCCTAAAAACACCAACAGTGCAGTGTGCAGGTGGGAACATCATGGTGCCATATCCGGTTTTTCAGCATACGGCACTGGCAAATTTCATATAACTGAAGGAAGGATGAATGGACAAATGTACCAAGACACACTTGATAAAAATCTGCTGCCATCTACCAGGATGAGGATGATGATAATAATGATGATGATGATGATGATGAAACAAGGGCGTACATTTCAGCAAGACCATTATCTCACGCACATGGCCAAAGAAACTCTCAATTGGTTTCAGAGAGAGAAAATAAAGCTGCTAGAATGACCCGAATCCAACAGAAAATCTATGGAATGAACTAAAGGTCAGAGTTCATAGAAGAAGCCCACAGGACCTTCAGGATGTGAAGAGTATGGTGGAAAAATGGGCCAAAATCCCACCTGAGCAATGCTTGAAACTAGTTTTTGGAAAAACTAGTCTCGAAGGTGTCATAACCAGCAAAGGTTTTTGTATGAAGTATTTAAAAATGTTCGGTCTTCCGGTTCCGGCGCTGCGATGGAGTGAGCGTTTAGCGAGTGCTCCCGCTCACCCACCCGGAGAACCTGTCACAAAACCCAACGGAGGTGTCAGCAGCAGGAGATACAGAGCCTGCGGGACGCAGGAGAACGCCCGCGACAGCTGAGTGGCGAAATCACCCGCTCCGTGCAGAGAGGCGGCAGAGGAGATCTCACAGCCACAGTGGCAACGGGGGAGCGCACACAGAAGTGGAAGAGGCAGAGTCGGGCACAGTAATAAATCAGTGCCCGACCAGGTACCCAGGCGTTTCCCTGGCAGATAAAATTGCAGAAAAGGCGAGGAGAGGGAGCAGCGGGCATAAAGGTCCCCAGGGGGCATCTAACTAAAAGAAGCCCGGACGTACAGGCGCACGAATAGTGGCGAGAATTTGGGCGCCAAAATACACTGTACAGAGGCCATCTTATCAAGTCACCTGAGGAGGACTTTCTCTGGGTCCTGAAGAGGACTCTGTCTTTGTCCTGGACAATAAGCCCACACACAGTATCAAGAATAAAAATCATTGCAGCAGCCAACTATAAACCCTCTAACATAACTTGCCTATCAAAGCAGATCCCCAACTGATATCCATGTACTTACCCAATGGTGTCTTCAAAGACTCTGAGGCTCTGTAAAATACAGTGGGTGGCAGTAATAACCCCCATTCTACAGTCTCTTAGTGACATCTACAGGCGGAAACAGGGAACTGCAGGACACTTTTAGCTAAGATTACAAAGTGATCTGGATTGCCTCCGTTCAGCAATCTGATTGTAAAGCAGAGGTATTGTGCAAAAATCGCCTTAAACAACCCATATAACAACTTATGGAAAAATACTTTCAAAAATTGGGGAGAGTTACGAAGTTAAAATCAGGGGGCGAGTCGCTTAACCAGGCGGAAATAAGGCAACGAACTGAGCTAATTGCTACTTTTACGCCGCGCTCCCCCTCCCCCACACAGTCAGACAACCTGCACCAGGAAGACGCAACACTTGAACTAGAGGGTACTCCAGACGAACGTACTCTAGAGAGAAAGCTTATGGCGGTAGAAGTGGCGCGGGAACTAGAACCGGACATCCAAGAGACATTGACTACATTGGTCTCTTCAACCCTCAAACAAATTCAAGCTGAGTTCCAAATGCATTCTAGATGTCTGGATGAGGCCGAACACAGAGTCCAAGCTCTTGAAGACACCTCGGATAGTCATCACTGTAAAATTCAAGACCTCATTTATGAGAACAAACGTCTTTGGAACAAAATTGACGATCTCGAGAATAGATCAAGGAGGAGCAACCTCCGTCTGGTGGGTTTACCAGAATCCATCCCGCAGAAGGACTTGACGGCTTTATGTGAAACAGAGTTACCGAATGCCTTGAATCTACTTCAGCAGTGCAAAGTTGAACGTGCTCACAGAGTGGGCCCAGATAGGCAGAACTCTTCCACCACTGACCCAAATATGCATCCAGCTTGATGCATATTGGCCCTTGAAGCAAGGCTAGTTTCACCATGGAACCTGACTGCGCTCCTACACACATCTTACAAGGCCCTACCCCCTATAGCCAACCAAGGCCTAATGATTAGAGATACTATTGGTGCCTGGAAGGCCGCCAGGAAGCTTTGTGGCCTCCCCTATCAGGCCAGTACATTTCTGACCTGGAGAGGACACCCAGAATTCACGCCTGGGGTTGATCAGGGCTTCCTCCCACAGTGGAAGACGCTGGGACTTGACAACATCTCCCAGCTCATAAATATTAAAGAGCGACGCTTTTTCTCCTTTGAAGAGCTTCAGTCTCAATTCCACTTAGATCGAAAACATCTATTTGCATATAATCAAATTATGAGCTTTGTAAAAGCTAAGATAGGTGTTATATCAGATTTAATCAAACCTAACCGATTTGATAGATTAGTGGGCCCAACAAGCTCCCTACATTCATTGTCCTTACTCTACTCTGGCCTTCGACAACCTAGAGACGAAGAGGCAGCTACTGGGGTCTTTAGGGGATGGGAACATGATTTCCCGGACAGTGACATAGCAGGGATAGTCCTGGAGGGATGGAGGTGGGTCAGAAAGACAATAACGGGCTAGTCCTGGAGAGATATATACTTCCGCATTGCCCATAGAGCTATATACGGATTCAATATCCCGCCACATCCGTCCTTCCCAGATCGCCTAACAGCATGTCCAAAGTGCGCTGACCCTTTTACGGGCTTGGAAAATCGATACCTCTAGACCCAGGGCCTATTCTCTTTCATAACCTCCCAGTTGACAATAAAGCAGCCCGTAGCAACAGAACTTTCCACATGATCATGTTGGCGGACAACATTAGATAGGGTAATTCAAACAGTCAAACAGCATATGCTGTTGGAAAGAATCAACGTCCTAGATAAGAAAGAGTCTCGGGCAGGGTTTTTCAACATGTGGCAGGGTTTTATTGAAGGCTTCCTGACGGACACAGAGATCTCCTCTTTCATACGACCTTTTTTAAACACTACATGGTATTGGAAGAGCAAATTGGCAGGTTCCTTGGGAAGATTACAAATTGATGAGGGTGATTCATCCCGTAGAATTTGTTGCAGTAGATAGCTATTTGGGGGGAGTGTTTCAATATACTAAACAAGAACCCAGTGGTTCTAGGCTTCGTCAGAGAGACTAGCGGCCAGCAAATTGCTAATGTTAATGTTTTGTTATTAATATGTGTTTAAGAGCTAATTATAGGGTTTACTCACTCGCGTTCAGTCCATGAGGATTCACCTGAGTGAAGTTGAACCCTGGTCTCCTATATGTATTACTATATGGATGTCTTCCCCGTGAAGTACTGCTCTTACTTATGTTTATGTTCTGATTATATATGTAAAATCAATAAAAATTTCTTCATATATAAAAAAAAAAATCCTGAAAGGCACGCAAGGTCCCCCTGCTCCCGCCAGTACCTGTATCATGCCAACAACCTCCTTCCCTCAGTAAGAGCACTGAAGATGGGTCGTGGCTGGGTCTTCCAGTAGGACAATGACCCGAAACACACAGCCAGGGCAACTATGGAGTGGCTCCATAAGAAGCATTTCATGGTCCGGGAGTGGCCCAGCCAGTCTCCAGCCCTGAACCCAATTGAAAATCTTTGGAGATGGCTGAAACTCACTATCATCAGTACAGGCAGGATTAGACTGAAAGGTGACACTGGGCTCCCCTTTCAGTGTAATCCTGCCTGTACTGATAATAAGGACACTACTGAAAGGTTTTCTCTACAGAACAGGAAGCGTCAGATTATTAGGCCTAGTGACAAAATTCAAACTGCCGGATTTCAGGATTTGTAAAAAAAAAATAATTATAATGATAAAAAAAAAAATCTTAAAAATTGTGTTTAACAAAAAAACACAAGTTAAACAATAGGTAATTTACGGATGACACATTTCCTTTAAGAGCACAATTGGCACACACTGTACCAATAGTCCATATTGTGAATTTGTGGTGTAGTTTATGCAAACAGCACTGCAATATATGATATAACAGTGTAGTGTAGAGTTTTCTAAGTGTTTTAAAACCTCCCTACCACCTCCAGATGTGACAAAATAAAAAATTAACCTATGCTTATCTCTCCCATCACCACTATCAAGCACTGCCAAAGTCCACCCTACTCCCCAGTCCCTTACTGATCAGGTCACGTTCATAAATCACATGATGTTGCAACCAATCTCTGGCCTCAGCATGTGACCACAGAGGTCAGTGACTGGGTGCAGTAACATGCGATCCATGAACGTGAAATCATCAGTGAGAGGCCCGGGGTAACAGCGCTGATGGAAGAGGTAAGTATGGTTAATTTTCTATTTTAGCACATTGTTAGGGGAGTCTTGGAGAATCCCTTTTAAGGTGAAGAAATAACCTAGACTGGCTTACATACATTTAGGGACTTCCTAACAAAATCTGTATGTCCAAACGGATAGGCAGAATACAAATTAACGTCAGTAGGTAGGTTATGTAAAGGGTTCTCCATCATGACGTTTGTGTACGGACCCTTGTGTCTCTATATGAACTCCCACTCCTCCCTGGAGAAATGGTTAGTGACATCCTGATAGGAAACTGACACACAATGATCCAGACATCATACAGACACCACTATAGCTGCACTATTTAATGTTCCCAATTCCCAGCAGCGCTCACCTATCCAGTCAGCAGCTCAACCATCTTAAACCCCTTTAATGTCAATTAATTCAAGGGTCTTCAAATTGAAAAGCTGTGTGTATATGATTTGCATGCAATAAATGAGTCACTTAGTAGTACAACATCTATATCCCTATAATCCAGTTTCACATGCAGTCATGACCATGTCCTTGGAGTTTAACTTCTGCTTATATGATGTCCTATAATTTGGACAAAGGATGATCTCTCCTTTTCTCACTCTATTTACTACAAGATGTCCCTTATCGTTCTTATTTCTATTGCTCCCTTTCTTTCCTCGTTGCTCCCTGCTTCTGGAAGGATCATGTTTCTCATCCTTGGCAGCAAACAGTACAGAGTCAATTGGTAATTTAAGTCCCACCTTACTCAATGTAATAAAGGGGCATGCAGGCAGTTGTCAATTAAGACAAATTCCATTGGGGAGCCTGAGGCCTAGAAGTGGAGTTGATTCTTGGGGACAACCTGATAACTACTGTACATGATTGCACATAACTCTTGCACTCATTTTCTTGCTTTCCGAGTCTCATTCTCTGCCTTTGTCCCTTTAAGGCAGCCCCAGGCCCACTGTGCTCCCCTGTAAGCCAGTCTGAGCCTGACAACTTCTGTGATAAAGGAGAGTATTCATGAGAACTATAGTCCATTACATGGTAATCCTATCCACAGCAAGCCCTGGCAGCATCAGGACAAAGACTCAGTAACCAATGCAATCAGTATTTTTTGCAACAATAAAATTGTGAAGGGCTTGTGACAGTTCACTGGTTTTATCCATCATGAGATGTTTCTTGTGTGGCACCTCGGTAATAAGACACCTTTTTATAGGTCATCAGTTGAATTAGCTGATATTTTTCATTAATTGACAGGATTGCTTTCTAATTACTGATAGACTTCAGTTTGTGTCATGACTTTGTATGGCTTTTTGCACCTCTCTTTCTGTATGTGTTTAATACTTTTTCCCTGTGTCATTTCTCATTATTACACATAATCTATGGTTTGATTTCTTTTCCAGTGTGGATTGAATGGGTTTTTACCAACATCTGGAAAGAATTTTATCTCAATAGCATCTTTAGAAATATAGTTACTTAGAAAATTGGTGACATGTTCAATACTTTTTTCACACGCTGCATATACAAAACACAAAATTTTTGTATATATAATATTGTCCACAAAACAATGTAATCCAGGTTACTGCAAAAATCCCATATCCATCCCCCTAATACTTCTGCACAGAGCAACCTCCCAAGAAGAGCTAATGACAGAGCTAGCCTCACACCCAGAGGTAACCAGATGGGACAACCCCTTTACTGGAGTAGATCTGTGTGACCTCATGCACTTTGGATTAGGTTTTGCCAGTTATAGATTATGGTTAGACCTCATAATCGCTGCCATATTAAACAGTTTATTCTTTTATATTATAACTTACTTCATTTTTGAGACATACAAAATAAGAGAGAAAAAAAACATTTTAATATGAACATAAATTTACAGATATAGAATAATTATTTCCACGATTGTTAAATGTAAGCAGGATGCATCACCTAAAGTCTTGAAGATAAAATGTTGGACATAAGTGGCAGCAATAGGAAGACAATAAATATACAATGACATGTATAATATGGAAAAGTATAATTAGCAACCAGAAAAAAAATGAGGAGGAGGTAACCCAAAACCTCTCCTCACACCCCCTTTTTAGTGGAAACTCCATCAAAATTATTTAAAAGAAGAAAAGAAAACAGCAGGTATGATGGGATATCACCTCAGAAGACAAAGAAGTGGGATAACCTCTTCCAAAACCAGCCGACACTCAAACTAGAATAATCAAAGAATCTTAAGTGGACCTAAATCTCCCACCAAGTCTGCCGTCAAACACCACTTTGAATATCTAAATGGCGACGTACACTTTTATCTCCTGTTCAGATAGGAAAATGAAAATAAAAAACTTCAATTTTTTGAAAAACTGCTTTGACTGAAGTTCTTTATTTGTCTCCTTCTCCAACCTATCGAGATATAAATAACGTGATTTGTGAAATTACCATGTCAATTGAGGGTACTAGTGGTTTAAGTCAGTTACCCACAAACGTCGGCATACCTGTAATAACACCTAAATAATATCCTAATGAAAATGAGATCCCTCTGGTTTCTGAGGCCTGTGGTTGAGTCATATAGCGCACTAGGGCCATATATGGGATACTGATAAAAATGGCAGGATCAGGAGAATCTATTTTGAGTTGCACTTGCTTGAAAACATCTGCTGTGTTCCAGCAAATAATTGATTAAAATTGAAAATCTGCACAGAAAAAAAAATTAAATTTCACCTCCATTTTGCTTTCATTTCTATAAAACACCTAAAGGGTTAACAAACTTCCTAAATGCTATTTTGAACACTTTGAGGGGTGCAGTTTCTTAGATTGAGTCATTTATGGGGGTATCTTACACGCAGGCCCCTCAAAGCCATGTCAGAACTGGACTAAAAAAAAATTCTTGAAAATTAAGAAAAATTGCTACTAAATATAAAAGCCGCCTATTGTATTAAAAAAGTAAAAAGGAAATTCAAAAATGATGCTAACATACAGCAGACATATGGTAGATGCTGATAAACTATTTTATATGGTATAAGTATGTCTTACATGTAGAATGTTTTAACTTTGAAAATGGCAAATTTTCTAGATTTGTATGATATTTTGATATTGTTCACAAATAAACAAGGATTGTCTAGGCCAAAATTTCTTACTAACTAAAAGCACAATGTGTCACGAGAAAACAAATCTCTGAACCACACAAATATGTAAAACCATTAAAAAAGTTGTTCCCACATAAAGTAATGACAGATTTGAAAAATGTGGCTCTGTTTTAGAGGTCAAAACTTGCTTCGGTGGCATAGGGTTAAAGGAGCAGCTGCCCAAAAACCATTACAAATCAACAAACTAGTATTTGAAGCTGCTGGAGAAGTCCCGCAAACCTCAATGTGTAGAATCCTCCATAAACCTATCTTGCCACCACTCACCAGTGCTCTAAAGCCCTTCTGTTTATCATGGTCATGGCAATACTGGTACGTGGTGTTTCTGCTACTCACATGCAGCTGGGGTTTCTGCAGCCAGTCTCCTGCTTGCTGCCATTCCTCTCCTCTATCCTGTCTGGTTATGTTGGCTGCGGTTTGTTAAAGGAATTGTCCAGCAGAGAAAAATGTATCTTAAATGCGGCAGGGTGAGGAAAAAAATTACACAAAAGTTACATTTACCTACTTGTGCCCCATCACTGCTGCTCGGGAGCTCCCCGGGACCCACTCCTTTTTCTTCCCGGTTTTCCTCTCGTCACACAGGAGAGGCTGGCATTTCATATTGAGTGGAATGTGAGACTTTCCAGTGTGTCACGACAAGAACCCGGAAGTGAACAGGAGCAGTGTAACGGCTAGGTAGTGGATCCACTGGACCACCGCAAGCGATGGCAACAACCGCGCCAGGGAGCGGAGTCTAAGTAGGTCCCGATTTTCACCAGAGCCCGCCGCAAAGCGGGATGGACTTGCTGCGGCGGGATTCTACCAGGTCGCTACCTGTGACACGGCGGGCTTGCGGTGGCGGCCGAGGTGCAGCGACGTACAGAATCGTAAGCCAAGAATCGTAGTCGTGGGCAGGCAGGAAGGTCAGGGCAGGCAGCAATGGTTCGTGGTCGTGGACAGGCAGGAAGGTCAGGGCAGGCGGCAGAGGTTCGGAGTCGAGAAACGTAGCAAAGAAGTCTGGTACACGGTACGGCAAGAACACACTTTAAGAAAGCTTGTTCTAGGGCACGAGGCAACATAGATACAGCAAGGAATGAATGTGGAGCGAAACCATAAATAGGGGAAGCGCATGGCAATCAGCCAATTACCGGAGCGCTGGCCCTTTAAATTTACAAGAACGCGCGCCACGGCCGGCAGAGGGCGCGGACATGACAGGAACGAGGTCAGGTGAGTCTCCAGGACGCGTGGACCCACAGCTCGTCCCGTGGCCAGCGGCGCCACCCGACCCCAGCAGGCACCCGGGGGGGGGGGCTGCCACGGGAGTGCCCGCGGCCCGCGGGCCGAGGAGCGGGACCACCTGCTACAAGCAGATCCCAAGATTCTACTGAGCGACAGCAGTGGGGCACAGGTGAGTAAGATTTTACTTTTTTTCTTCACCCTGGCCCATTTAAGATTCATTTTTCTTCATTACACAACACCTTTATAGCGCTAGCATGCGCCAAAGCACTTCCACTCCACCCAAAAGCCACATTTTTCTTTAATCTGTATGAAGAAAAGCCGATACGAGAGCACACCCTTGTGTATTACAGTGGCACACCAATGGTAATAAGAAAATGTTACTGCATCTCTTCACCTGGTGCCGTTGTGCTGATGAAGGAGGCACAACTCTCCGTTAGGTGATATGCTGGTGTCAGCCGGTAAGGAGCTCACTGCTGGTTCCAGTGTCCTGGTCCTTCCAAGCAGAGGGGTGCAGGGGAAGAAGAGTAAAATCGAGTTAAAACCATACATGCCAACTCTCCCGCTAATGGGAGGTCACCTTCCGCCCCCCCGGAAGAGTCAGCGAAGCTCCCGCCACCAACAGGCAGCGGGGGTCCTTTAAATGACTGTGGCGCCGGAGTAGCGCCACCTGGGTCGTTCCAACAGGCGGGTGCCGCTCACTCGCCTGGCGATTCTCACTAACTCCTTGTAGCTGCTTGTACAGGGAGGAGGCAGGAGGGATCGTTCCTCTCCTGCCTTCTCCCCTGAATGTACGGCGTTCGGTGAGCGCTGTACATGCAGATCAAGTCGATGGGAGGGGGGGGGGGGTGACGCACGGCTGTACTCACATCCCCTGCGACGCTGAATCTCCTCGGTCGGCAGCCGCTGCCGGCCCGGGAGATCTCCGGAGCTGGACACGCTGCAGGGAACCTGATGAGCTAAGTAGCTAATATTTTATAGGGGGCACTACCTGGCTACAAGGGGGCACTACCTGTCTATAAGGGGCATATACCTGACTACAAAGGGGCACTAACTGGCTATAAGGGTCATATAACTGGCTACAAGGGAGCACTGCCTGGCTATAAGGGGCACTACCTGGCTAAAAGGGGCACTACCTGGCTACAAGGGGCACTGCCTGGCTATAAGGGGCACTACCTGGCTACAAGGGGCACTACCTGGCTATAATGGGGCACTACCTGGATAAACGGGGGTACTACCTGGTTATATGGGGCATCTACCTGGCTACAAGGGGCACTAACTGGCTACAAGGGGCACTACCTGGCTATAGGTGGAACTACCTGGTTACAAGGGGCATATACCTGGCTACAAGGGACATATACCTGGCTACAAGGGGCACTACCTGGCTATAAGGGGGCAATACCTGGATAAAGGGGGCTACTACCTGTCTAGTGGGGGCAACAACCTGGCTTTCTTCGAGAGCCGCTATGCCGTGAGGTGGAGTGGGTGTGGCTTTCCGACGGGGTGTGACTCACGATGGGCGTGGTCATGCAAATGTTTTTACCGCGGCGCGTATAGCGCGGCCCCCCTTCGAATCTCCCACTTTCCCAAGTTGGCAAGCATGGTAAAAACCCATAGCTGACCCACTAAAAAGCCAACAACTATGTGGTTCCAAAATAGCGCAAAGACTCCAAAGTTACTAGAAAAAGGTAAAAATACCGTATTTATTGGCAGAAGTTACGTGTTACGTGCAAAATCACACTTCCTCAGACTTCATTACAAACAGCAGGATGGGGTGGGTTTAAATAGCATGTGGCTTTTTTTTCTTTTTTTAAATAAAACTTTATTTTACAAACAGGATTGAGCAATGGTATGTGGCTTTTTCTTTTTAAATAAAACTTTATTTTACAAACAGGATGAGAGAAGACCGGCAAGTATTAACAAGCTAAAATGACATATATGTAAAAAACATCCTTGACATTTCCTTGATTATCTCCAGGTGATGTTCAATCACCTTTATAAAAGAAAAAAAAAAGCCACATGCTATTTATACCCGCCCCATCCTGTTGTTAGTCATGAAGTTGAGGAGTGCATTTTGCAGTAAGTGTAAAATTCTGAGGAAGTGCGTATTTTTACCTTTTTCTAATAACACTGGTGTCTCTGCGCTATTTTGGAACCACATAGTTGTTGGCTTTTTAGTGGGTCAACCATCGGGTTTTTACTCGATTTTACTCACATTTTTCTTTTAGGCTTTTTTTTAGGATCCCTTCTCCTATCCATAGTTCCTAAGCATTAAGGTCTTATTCCTGACCAGTGCAAAGGACCTTGCTGTTCGTTATCTATTAGTACTGACCCTGCTAATTTCTTGAAAATGTCCTTCTGTCTGCCGCCCGGCCAGATCTTTATATGGACAAATCTCTGCCAGTCCTGACCTTCTGTATAAATAGCTTTGTATGAGAATTCCACCTTCCCAGATCTCTGTCTGTCAGGCTGCAACTTTTATCTTCTGCTTTGGTACCACAAATCAGTGTCTTCTGTCCATCCTTGTGTCACTCATTGCCAATGAAGCCTACCTTGAGGTAGCAACTTAGGGCTTTCCTATGGGAAGCTTCACATCTCCTTGGTTGAACTGTAGCTGTTTGAGATGTGTAATATATTTCGATCACATCTGAAGGAGGAGGCCAGATGTGACATGCCAGCCGTTTCAGAATATTTTTGTGAGCCCCAGCTCCAGTAGAAACTTGTGATATCTACAAATGTTGCTTCCTTTTGTTGCAAACTTGCATGAAGTCAGGAAACAACAATATAGCTGCAAACAATTATATTGCTATTACCAGGTCATACCCTTTTGAGTTTGGGGGTACATTCACTTTTCAACTGCTATCCCCATTAGGCAGGCAGATAAGGTAAGTAGCCCCCAATCAGGCAGGATGATTGTGGTAGGGCCCAAAAACTTAGCGAATGAGCTCCAATAGTGTCCAATTTGCCATAATTGAATTGAATAAAAGATACCTCTCCCTGTTCCCATTCCCAGTTTGGGCCTTCTACTGTACAGTGCAGTGACATAATCACACCGCCTGTGCTGGGACGCTCCTCAGTTGCTCCTGATCGCTGGAAGCCTGAGAACTAAAGCAGTGGTGGCCTACAGCAGTATTTAGCAAACAGGGAGGGGATGGCTCTTTGTTCCACCATAGTTTTCAGTTGCTTTTTTGTTCCGAAGATGTGCATACAGTTGAAAGGTGACACTGGACCAGGAATCAGGGTATGTGCCCTGGATTCCCAGGACATGAAGCAGACCTCCTAAAATCCAGGACACTTGGGAGGTCAGTCGAATAATGTAAATTATTAAGTGCCTCTAATTAACTTTTTTTAAAAAAACATAACTTTTTTTGCAGCTGAACAACCCCAAGTATATAAAGGGATTATTCAGTTTATTCTAAAATTAAATAATCAGTTACTGGTGGCCAATAAAATGCATATACTCATCTTCCCCTGCTCTTCTGTTCCAGCTATGGCTCTTACAGGTCTTTTGCTCACCTTCTGTTCTCTTCTGTATGGTGAAGTAACAAAGTTGCACCCAATTGGCTGCAGTCATGATGTCCCACTCGGAATAAAAAAAGTTAAACAGCAGACAAGGTAGAACTAGCTCTGGAACAAAGGTGATAAGGCAAGAGTGTATAGTTTTTTTTATTGGGCATCAGTAGTCTATTATTTAATTTTTAAAAACACTGGACAAATTATTTAAGTTCTGATTTGTATAAACAGCGAGCTATTAGGCATACTCCAGAAAAAAAATCCTATTGCGTTAAGGCGTTCATAAGTGTAAACCTATCATATCAAACTGTCTGCTTTCAGAGACTATAAAGGGTTTACTTATTTTCTCACCAAGGACAGGACTTAAAGGGGTTGTCTCCCTACAGAGTTTCATAGGAGGCATGAATGAAATACTCTGTCACTTCCTGGTCAGACTGACTGTAATTAGCATACAGCTCCGTGGTGTATTCAACTCTGTGTTTTCATTCTGCTAATTAGTTTACGTTAGCTCAGAAGCTCTCCAGAACTGGGAGCAGGAGTTTTTATCTGATCCCGCAAACAAAAGCCCTAATTAGTGTGGTTTACTTTAGATAAATCAAGCTTTTTACTGCCAGCCAGCACAGATCTGCTGCCACCTGTGTGATGACGTCACCCCCTGCTATCACATAGAACAAACAGCAGGGGGGAGAGATGTACACAGGGCGATCACTGAGGGAACAGAAATTGCCAGGGAGGTGATAAATTCACTAGTATCTTCTTAACAAAAACAGATAAACAAAACAATATATTTAGAAAATGTCTTTATTTTGCGTTCCCTACAATTTGAAAGCTATTCTTTGTAGCGAGACAACCCTTTTAAAGGATCTGTTACTATTGTCTTGGTGCCATATACTACAAGGCGCCTTCAGAGTTTTGTGAAGTCCATGCCTTACCAGAGCTGTTTTGGTGTAAGGAGGCAGATCTACACAATATCTGGGAGGTATTTTTCATGCTATGTATATCTGTGTATATCCTTATAAGGGTGAGGGAATTTCATTATACTGATGCACAGCTTCTAATCCCCTATTTCCACTTACACAGCCGTTGAGTTACATGGTAAAATGCAGCCATCACTACAAGAAATTTACTGCAAAGGAAAGTGTGATGAACATAGAATTGGATCCAAGGCCTCATATAAACACCAGGCCTCAATCAGAATCTGTTCCAATAGGAAATCAATAATTACCTGCTCACTCCAAACCTAGCAAGCCATTTGGTGCGTAGGAAACCCATGAGGGCTTACAGTCTGCAGGAAGGAGGGAAGAGACAGGAGGTAAGGGGCAATGGGGGTGGAGTAGTTGCAATGGGGTTATTGTTGGTTATAGGCTCCTGAAGAGATAGGTTTTCAGGTTACCTTTGAGGCCAGTGAGAGTGGAAGAGAGTCTAAAGTGTTAAGGCAGTGAGTTCCAGAGTATGGGGGAAACATGGGAGAAGTCTGAAACTACTGAGGAGCGGAGATATCTAGCAATTAAGGCAGAGATGCATGGAGGGGAGAGGTTATGGAGAGTCTTGTAGGTCATGGTTAGTAACTTGAACTGGATTCACTGGGCAATGGGTAGCCTCTGTAGCGATTGGCAGAGGGGAGAAGCTGAGGAGAAGCGAGGTGAGCGGTGAATCAGACGGGCAGAAGAGTTAAAGGGGTTTTGCCACAATCTCATTTCATACCTCTTGTATCCAGCTCTTCAGCCGTGTGTGCTCAAAAGGGGGCGTGTGCGATTTGTTTGAATTGCAGATCATGTGACTCTGCAGGATGACATCACCAGGCCTTTCCTCTCTCTAGTCAAAGAAAGGTCTGTTTATGAACAGAATTGTAACTAGCTCCTTTCTAGCTCAGTGGTAACATTTTTGCTTTACAGCACAAGGGTCCTTGGTTCAAATCCCTGCAGGAACTTAACTTGTGGATTTTTTTTTCTCTTTATCAATGCACATACCTCATTGAAGTTTCTTTTTTTTAATTTGCAATGTTCGACTTATTAATAACTAGTCCAAAGGACAGGAGTAGAATGACAGCACCCGGGGTTTGAACACTCAGTAGCTGCCTGAGAGGGGAAGTGATGTCTGAGCATGTGCGACCAGGAGTGAGGAGCTCTCAGCCCTGGTCGTATCCCCTGGAGACGAGCTGTAAACAATGGATCACTAAAGGAGCAGCTAAGACAAAAACGGTCCAGAATTTTTAATAGTGATGAATGGTGAAAATGTTTATTATTTAATTTTCAAACTTCCCACGTCAACTTTACTTCGTGGCAAAACCCCTTTAAGGATGGTTTGGAGAGGAGTGAGGGTGCTAGAAGGGAGGCCACAGAGAAGGATGTTTCAATAATCTAGGCGGGAGATGACGAGGGCGTGGACAAGCATTTTTGTTCTATCAAAGTTAGGGGAGGAGCGGATTCGGGAGATATTTTTCAGGTGGAGGCGGCAGGCAGAGGTGAGGGTTTGGATGTGCGGTTTGAAGGACAGATTGGAGTCAAAGGTTATCCCAAGGCAGCCGACTTGTGGAGTCGGTGAGAGAGTGCAGCCATTGACCGCGATAGAGAGATAAGGTGGAGGGATAGAGTGGAACGGTGGGAAGATGATACATTCAGTTTTCGCCTCGTTTATTCTTTGGAGGCGTGAGGAGGTGGATATGGACGATAGGCAGTCTGGGATCCAGGACAGCAGAGAGGTCGACAGTGTTAAAGGCAGAGGACAAGTCTAGGAGGCAAAGCACAGAGTAGTGGCGTGAGGCTATGGCAGTTGCTAGGTCGTTGGTGACTTTGGTCAGGGCGGTTTCTGTAGAGTGGTGCCCTTTTGCAGCGGGTCAAGAAGAGAGTTGGTGGAGAGATGAGAGGAAAGTTGAAGATGGATGTGCTGTTCAAGGAGTTTAAAGGCGAATGGAAGCAGTGAGATGGGGCGATAGTTGGACAGAGAGGAGGGGTCAAGAGATGGTTTCTTATGGATGGGTGTGATGGCCGCATGTTTAAAGGAGGAAGGTGGGTTCCAGAGGTTAATGATAGGTTGAAGAGATTGGCGATGGCTTGGATAACAGCACTAAAGTCAGGGATGAGGTGGGATGGCAGTGGGTGAAGACTATAGATGGTGAGGTTTTATTTGGACAGTAGAGAGGAAAGCTTGTCAGGCGTGACACTACAGAAGTCAAGTTAAGGGGGAATAGTGATGAGCAGGTGTAGAGGTGAGTGGTGGGCACTGTGCAGGAACAGAGGAAGGTGGAGGGGATTGCGGGGTGAAGCTTTGTCTCATGAGATTGATCTTATTTAGGAAGTGAGTGGCAAAATCGTCTGTTGTTAGGAGAGATGGGGGAGGAGGTGCTGGAGGACGAAGGAGAGAGTTGAAGGTGTTAAAAAGTTGTCTGGGGTTGTGGGACAGGGAGGATATGAAAGTGGTGAAGTAATCCTGTTTGGCAGTGGTGAGTGCAGATTTAAATGTATGTAGTGATTGTATGAGGCGAGATCCTCAGTGGAGCGGGTTTTCTTCCAGCGGCGTTCAGCAATTCAGGAAGCTCGCCTCAGCTGTTTGGTGGAGTCTGTGTGCCAGGGTTGTCTGTTGATTTTGCGAGTTCTGTTGTGTGTGAGAGGGGCGACTGCATCAAGAGTGGAGCTGATTGTGTTGTTGTAGAAAGTGGTGGCTGCGTCTGGGTCGACAAATGAGGATATGGTAGAGAGGGGAGCAAGAGAGTCAGAGAGAGTGCAAGGGTTAAGGTTTTAGAGGTTTCTGCAGGGGTGTACTAGGTGTGAGCCCGAAGGAGCAGGTGGATTGGAGATGGAGGAGAAGGTAAGTATGTTGTGGTGAGAAATGGGGAAAAGAGAATTTGAGAGGTTAGATAGAGGACCGAGGCGGGTGAAGAGAAGGTCCAGTGTGTGTCCATCTTTAGGAGTGGCTCCAGAGGTCCACTGGGAGAGGTTGAAGAAAGAGGAGACTGACAAAAGTTTGTTAGTAGAGGAGTGGGGTGTATTGATGGGGATGTTGAAATCTCCCACGATAATAGTGAAGATGTCAGTGGAAAGAAAGTGGAGGAGCCAGGAAGCGAAGTGGTGAAGGAAGGCGGTGGCAGCCTGGGGGTCGGTAGACAGCCACTTGGAGGTTGGAGGGGGCGTAGATGCGGGCAGAGTGCGGAGAGAGAAGGTCAACACCTCTGCCATATTTGCTGCCAGGGCAGGGGGTGTGGGTAAACTGAAGCCCGCCATAAGAGAATGCAGCAGGGGAGGTTGTGTCAGAAGGTGTCAGCCAGGTGAGGGGAAGGGGTTTGAGGTTTCTGGGGTTACAGGAGTTTGTGCTGCTTGGTCTGGAAGAGACAGGTGAAACAGCAGTGGGGATGTGCTGAGGGGGCCCAGAATTGGGAGATATGTCCCCAGCAGCAAGGAGAAGCAGGGAGAGTGCCAGTAGATGTGCGTGGGATAGAGCAAAAGGGGTTGTTGGGTTTTTTGCGAAAGGTCTTAATGCTGTGGAAGTGGTGAAGAGTAGAGGTCAGGTGTGAGGGTAAAACAGTTGGGGAGATATGGAAGCCATTGCCTAGCTTGGGTGTCTGAGGGTAGACAAGGAGTTTGAGGAATAGGGAGGCAGTAATGATAGTGGAATAGAGGTTCATATTGGAGGCTGGTGTGAGTGAGAAGCAGAAAATGTTAGTGTTTACCTTAAGTTAATTTCTTGTTTCCTTCTGGTTTCAATTCTGTTATCAATTCTGCTGTCACAATTTATGTAATTGCACTTCATGGATATTGCACAAATGACCCGGTCAGTGAATGACCAGAGTGTGATCTTATATAGCAGAATCAAGCCTTTATCAGTTACCAGGTATGAAAGGAGGAGTGGGGGAGGATGTTAGTAAGCAGAAGGAGATTTTGCAGACAGACAACAAAGCTATTATAACACAAGTATATACCATTCAATATAGACAGAAAGGCAGGAGATTTAGACTGGGCATTGTGGTCCCACACAGAAGCATACTATTAAAATGGTATCAGAATGAAGTTGGGCCCCAGCCGGGGCTGATGGTACCAGAACCGCCTTTCTGTAATGTTCCTGGGCAAAGTTATAGCCCATCCTAATTTATAGGTGCTAGCATTCAGTAAAGAAGGAGGGCGGGGGCATAAAGCAATCCAAGGGGCGTAATGGGGTGTGACCAAATTAGGAGAAGAGCATGTGCTGAGCAGCAGCTAGGTGTTGTATGCTATGGGGGTATATACCATACTAGGTATATCAGGAGGAAATAGGAACTTGCTGGCAGCCAGGGGTGCCAATAGGGCAGGACGGGTAGTACTCCTGTCAGGGGCCCCAATCAAAAAGGGGCCCACTGATAGATTATAAAATATGAACTAGTAATGCATGGGGGCCCTATTTGATTTGGCTGTATGGGGCCCTGAAACGGTTAATAGATGACTGATGGCAGCCCTGCTGGCAGCACACGAACCCATGCGACTGGGCAGTGGTAAGGCCTAACACCAGGTAACTGACCTTGTCTGTATACACGGTCTGTAGCCCACATCAGTAATTGCATTTTTGACTCTAAGGCCTCGTTCACACGGCTTATTCTGCCGCGTATCGGCGCCGTACTGCGCGCCGGATTTGCGCTTCAGTACGGCGCCAAACCGCGGCAGCAATTACGGTAATCCACTGCTTCATTGGAGAACAGTGGGAATCCGTCGCCTCCTCCCCGCTCGGCGAATCCGCCGCGGGGGGAGAAAGTGACATGCACATTATTTACGGCGCCCTACGGCCGTAAAACAATGGGATTGTCTATGGGAGCCGGGAGCGGCGCCCCCGCCGCGCTCCGGCACCGCCCCTTATTCACGGCGGTTAGTGCTAAGCCAATACGGCGCACTAAATCCGTCGTAGCAATAGCTAGTGAACATCGGCTCTTATATGTCTGTAAGTATTATATTGTCTAGTTTACCTTTAAGGCAATTAAATACTCAATTTAATCTTGAGCTGCTCCTGTATCTCGATCCATGAACCCATACGTCCGTATTCTCGGTTTTACATGATACGCTACTGGCCCGGTAAAATCTCATTAACTGAGCGAGATTATATCTAATGAGGAACTGGTGGCAGTATACCGGGCTGGCAGAGCTCTGTTTCACTGGTGATACGGTACTGAAAAAGGGTCTCTCAGCTGGTGAGGGTTGTGAGCGAGTGTTGTGCCACGCCAGCGGTGGCGTGAGCTCTTATCTCTCACTCCCCGTGCCCATGTGGACAGGAGGTGTTTGGGAAATGGTATCCAGCAGACCTTAGTGGGTGCAGATACATGTCACATATCGTGTCACATGTCAGACCATGGCCAGAGGGTCCTGACATTTCGACCAATAAACAGAGCCTGTTCGTGACAGAGAGAATTTGGAGATCTGTATGTGAACCAAAGAGCTCTCAATCATTCTAAAAATTGCTTTTAACTTAATACTTATGAACAAGCTCTGAAAGCTATCTTCCACCTCCCCTTTTTTAAACTGTGTGGTGATTCACACTATGTTAACGACTTCGTACGACGCAGCGGCCTCATAGGGATTCTTAGGGCTCGTTCACACGGCTTATTCTGGGACTGATTTCAGCCGTACTGCGCTGCAATACGGTTGAAATCAGTCCCAAGCATTACGGTAATCCACATTTCTCATAGAGAACTATGGATTCCGTCTCCTCTCCCCGCTGAGAAAGTGACAGCCGGCATAATTGCGGGGCGAAATCCGTCCCGCAATTACGTCGGCAATAAGCCGTGTGAACTGGCCCTTAGTGTGAGGTATGTTTGCTCTATTTCCCGGTGGCATACACATTTCCTGTGGGACTCAATAGAGTAGTAGACTAAATTATTGAGCACCGCAGGAAAAGCATATACCGCAGGAAAATAAAGAAAACATACCCCACGCCGGGCTACGTCTGCTCTGTTATACTCTATCGGGCTGCCGCAGTCTGCCGGCTTATTTTGGTATCCAGGGCCATGGTTACCGTTTTATTTCTATTGGGGTTCTCCGCACCAGGATACCTTTGAGAACTTGGTTCTTTAAACAGTTTTGAGCTCAGTCATTAATTCGTAGCGGGAGGCTGGAATATAAAATAAAAAAACAAACAAACAAAAAAAAAAACTGACTTCTGACACGCCACTTGTTCTAGTGCTGTGCTTCCCAGTCCTCTTCACGGTCTGCTGTTGCCTTTTGGCTCTGGTAGAATAAAACATCACTGCTGAAGCGGTCAGGTGACAATGCCCAATATCACCATTCGCAGCCTTGGCCAGAAGAAAAAGAGGAGACTGGCTGAAAGGAGCAGAAGGCCGTACTGAGCAACATATTAGAGGTATTGTTTTTTCTTTTTTTTTTTTCTTCCAGCCTCAGCTACCTTATTTAGTTTTAAAAAGGAGCTGCAAAATTCCTTCAACACAACATGTACGTATCAAGTTGACTTGTACTAACTACCCTGTTTCCCCGAAAATAAGAGTGTATTGTATTAATTTGTGCTGCTAAAGATGAGCCAAGACTTATTTTCAGTCTTATTTTTCCATGAACAAGAACTCACATTTATTGTTGAACAAAACATCAATATGTATTAATAAACTCTTGTGATTTCATCACAAACATCAGCATAAGCAGCCAAACCCCGAAGTGCATAAAAAATGCACTATGTCTTATTTTCGGGAAACAGGGTATTAGAACGGTATGTTTTTATTCACCATTTTTTTTTTTTTACACGGCTTAAAGTATTAAAGGGGTTATCCAACTTTATGGATTTCATAGAACACTATAAACAACATTTTTATGGAAAAGTAAAGATATGTCGCTACCGTCATCTGTTGCTTTTTTTTGCCTCCTTATTCATTTATCATAAGATCAGTGAAACTTCCTGGTTGTGGGAGTGTCAGTGGTTCTCCATCAGCTCTTTCCTACAAGTCACAGAATCTACTGCAGTTACAATCTAGGACTGATCAGCACCCGCCTCTAAGGCCATGTTCACATGGCTTAAAATGGGCCATATTTCGGTCCGTAATTACGCGCCGAAGTGCGCCAATTACGGGCCGAAAACGGCCCATTCATTACGGTAATTCACAGTTCTCAGAGAACTATGGATTACGTCTCCCCTCTCTTTCTAGCGGCGTATACGCGCCGCTAGCAGTGATTGTCTATGGGCCGGCGAAGTGCCGGCCATGGCCCGCAACTCCCCGCCCCGCCCCGCCCCCGTCCACACAGCGTAATTGCGGGGCGTAGTTACGGCCTGCAAATACACCGAGTGAACATAGCCTAATTCTCCTGTTCAGCTCTGCCCTGTACATCCTTACATCATCATTCTCAGACATGTATACCTCATGCCCCTGCCTCTCTGCTCCACTTTACTTCTTGGTTGCCTGAAGCAGACTGTGCTATAAAACAGAACACCAAACAGTTTGTAACATGGTAACAAAACATTCTTTCCTCACCTATTACATATGTAATACATGTATACAGATTATTTGGTTTATATAGTTCTATGTATGTGCTGTACATCTCCCACAGCAGGTACACAGCTATCCCATCATTGTAACTGATTACTGTGAAAAATGTGGCATCACCAAGCTTTCCTGTACACTGGATATCCAATCTAGCAACTCAGATGTCACATCCCCCACTGCAATCAGTTTTTACCATGGGAAAGCTGCATGTCTCCTGTAGAGGGATCATCACTGCACCCAGTGATGTCAGGGCCGCGTCTTGTGATGCTTTATGCTGGCACCACTACTATATAAAGAGCAGTAGGCAGACTTTTTTCTGACTGCTGCTGGATCATCTTCCGTCCTAAAGCACATTCAGCCAATCAAACAATGCAAGTCTTCTGACCAGGTGATAATGTCTATTTAGCAAATTTATCAACTGCTATCAGAAGAGGTGAAAACAGTGCACAATAATGAAGGCACCTAATCTCTAGAAGCTAGAAGTGATGAGTCACTATGTGCACATAATTATCACTGCAAGTGTCTATTTTTCCACATGTACTGCTTAACACCCTCCCCCTCCAGCTCTGTACTGATTAAATTCCTGTCAGTACCTCTGTTTACATAGTGACTGATGAGTCACTAGAGGTAGTCAGATCTTTCTCTGCTCAGGTCACTCCCACCATAGGGGAGTGTTTCTGAGCTGAGCCTGACTTCAAATTGTCAGTGTAGGGACTCGCAGGACATGAGGACCATTGACGCTGGTTGCGAGCTTGCGTATTTGGGGCCCCGGTACCAACTAATACCTCATATTTAATATTTTTCCAGTATGACTTTTTTTTTTATCTGCCCAATAGTGCTGGGGAGCTAAGTGTGACTACTAATCCGTTAGTATGGGTGTCACTAAAAGGCTGTAAGCCGGCATGGTGCACCACACGTTTGCACCCTTATGTATTGCTTTATCTATATGCAATTGTAATACCGGCAGCCATCCCCCTCATGTCCTGAGGATGTGTGAGTGGTTGTTTAATGGGTATTTTTGCATTTCTGCAGTCTCTCCATGCATTATACTGTGCTTTTTTCTGCATAATGGTGTGTGAACAGGTACCAAGCTAATGTGCAGTCTGTATCATTTAATTGTTCCCTTAGCAGTGGGAGCTTTGAGTTGTTATTCAGCAATCAGATGTTTTCCCAGGAGCATATAAGGCTAGATGCCTGCTCCTGGGTTCAGTTTGGTCCGGCTATTGAGCTGTGAACAGGGCCCACAATGGTGGTGTTTTTAACTGACTTCAAAGAACATCCACTGAGTGATGACAAAACGTCCATTGAGGCAATGTGATCAGTGGATGTCACATGGTATGCAGGAGGGAGGATAGTAAAGGACTCTCAGCCTAATTTTGCAAGGCAGAACAGGTAAATTAATTTTAATAAGTATAAATTACAAAGTTCGATATAATAACGTTGTGAGTTTATGACAAGTATAAAGATACGGAAAACAACTTTAAGACTTTCTCTATGACCAGGGATGACTAAGCTTGGAGAAAGCTATTAGGATATCTCCTGTGATGTCAGAGTTGAGAGCATCTTCAGATGGTTTGTCATAATCACTAATTGACAGTAAAACAGTGTTACTGTTGTAGTTCATATATGCACTGCTTAACAGAGGTAAGACAACAGGGTAATCTCAAGATTCAGCAAATTAGTGGAGTTATATTTTAATCAGACTTTAGAACATGAATGTAAAACATAAAAATAATAAAGTACTATGAGTTCATCTTCTCAATAATGTGAGTCCCTTGGTGCTTAACCAAGTATGAGTGTGTAGTAAAACACTTTCCACAGTCAGGACAAGAAAAGGGTTTTTCCCCTTTATGACATGTCTGATGGAGAAGAAGGTAAGATCTTTGTGAAAAACTTTTGCCACAGTCCAGGCATGAGTATGGTTTCTCTCCTGTGTGAATTCTCTGATGCATGCACAGACTGGCGTTCCGAGCAAAGCATTTTCCACATTCCGAGCAGGAAAATGGCTTCTCCCCTGTGTGGCATCTCTCATGCAGGACAAGGTAGGATTTCTGAGTAAAGGATTTTCCACAGTCCTCACAAGAATATGGTTTCTCCCCTGTGTGTATGATCTGATGCCTGGCCAAGTGCGAGTTGTATGCAAAACATTTTCCACAGTCTGCACACACATACTGTTTTTTACCTGTGTGGATCTTCTGGTGTGAAATTAGGTGTGACTTGCAGTTGAAACTGTCTCCGCATTCAGAACATACATAGACCTGGTCCACAGTGTGAGTTATGGAGTGTGTGATCATGTATGGAGGACTGGGAAAATATTCTCCATGTTTAGAAGCTGAAAATAACCCATCAGAGTGATGGAACGGAGAGTGGCCATCAGGAGCGGTAGGGTGTTCCTCATCATGTATATTATCTTCAGTTTCAGAATCTGGAGAACATTGAAAAAATAAAAGCATCTTACAAAGTCCATGATATAAAAATAAAGTATTTTTTTTCAAGAAAAATGAATAATCTACAACCGAGTAGTCCATCTTTCTACTGATCAGAACTCCAGGAGGGTCAGGAATTAAAAGGTAATTTTTCTTGGAATTAAATTTGCGCAGTCATTTTAACATGTCAAATTTTATTTAATTTTTTGTCAGTCTAGCATTTATTTCATCATTTGTATTTTTGATTGCCTGAAGCAGGAGCTCAAAGGGGAGAGTGCACCACATGCACAAATACTGGCACAGAAAAAGATGTAGCTGTTAAAAAGGACCTGCGACATCTCCTGAAATGTCTGTCTTAGTAAACCCTTGTATTCCCTGTGAAATAATTCTGGAACATCATCTCTTATAACTATATGTTGTATGACCCTTGTAGCCCAGTGGGGCAGCAGAAGTTGCCATTCTTATTAGTGGGATCGATTTATACTTTAAAAAGCCTGGAAGGTGGGCTGTGGCCGACAATTAATTGTAGAAACTTTTTGGAGCTGGTCTGACTCAATGCATATGACACCCTGTTTGGGAGTTACTATTTGGAGCTTTTTAGTCTCACCAGTAAGGCCATAGTGTTAGGTGGACATTAACTGCCCTTTTGAAGAAGACACCTACAACTCCGTAACAACTTAGATGCCTCCTATAAACTGCTATTTAGGATGGTGAAGCAGACATCCTTGCAAAATGTTTTTGGGCTTACACTCTGCCAGTGAATCCTTCAGGCTTGTTAGGACTTTAACAGTGATAAATGGGCTTTACAATACATGGAAACCTCTAAAGAAGCATTTATGCTATCTATCATACATGAAAAAAACTTTGAGATTCTTAGTTCACACGTTTTGTGCAGAACTATACGTTGTATTTGGCATATATTGCTCCTCCATTTTGGTTTCTTGCACTCCGCCCACCTCCGCAGGTTGTTATATCAGTGCAGTATGCTTGCAAGGTTGGTGTTTTATTTTCTCTCTGGATTATGGAGGTCGGTTGACCCAATGAGAAGTCTGATTTTGACTCTATTGAGAGGTAAAGATAGCGTAGGACCACCCGCCTTGAGATACCGTTGTAAGCTGGCGGTGGCTTAAAAAGTTTTTGATCAAAATGTGTGAACTAGGAATCTCAAAGTTTTTTTCATGTTTAACAGTGATAGTCTCCCAGCAGAGCTCCAAGCAACAGTATGGAACCTGTATGGTCTGAATATTTTGGAGCTATACAGGAAGATGGTATTGGAAGGCAGAATACCTTTGTTGCGGAGGTTAAAACCATGATCTTCGATAATAAGAAATGGAAAAGGAGAGATTTAACTTGCTTCCCCGGTATTCTTTTCCCGAGCATGTGTTACAGGTCCCCTGCCAAGGTACCGGCCAACTATATAAAGACTGGCATGAGAAGGACAGAACCACCTGAACCAAACCTGTGGTATTTCAAGCCTATATTACTGACACAATGCAATATAAGACATATTCATGTCCACAGACTCGGTGGTCAGTCTTGACCGGGAAAAGGAATTGTATTGTGTTTCATAACTATTCATGGACAGAGTACTGTGAATTGTTGCACCAGGGAAAATGGTCTGGTCCTACGTTACATGGACATTTTCATTATGCTGCTGGCGAATGGTTTTCTGAAGCTCCATGGGAGGGGAAAGGGGGGGGGGGGGGGTCGAACAAGGCTGCACCTCTTCTTTTTGTTTGTGGTAGAAACCTCTGGGTGGAATAGGACAAGCTGGACAGCTCTTCATAACAGGATGTTCTCAAATCTTTAAAGGGGTTGTCTCATCTCAAAGTTTCATAGGATGCATGATGAAATAATGCTGCTTTGCTCTGTCACTTCCTGGTCAAGCTGTCTGTAATTAGCATATGAGCTCCATGTATTTAGACTTCTCTGTTTATTATGTTGATTAGTCTAGATGAGCTAAATTACATTCTACCAGGACAGGAGAAGTTGCTGAGCTAAAGTAAACAGTAGAGTAATTACTGTCTTTTGTCTGAAAGATCAGATAACACACAAGCTCTCACTGCGTGATGACATCACTCCCTGCTATCAGATAGAACAAACAGCAGGGGAGAAGGAATACACAGGTCAAAAGGTGATAAAATCATTTGTAGCCCCTTAACAAAAAAAGATGAACAAAGCAATATATATGGAAAACGTCTCCATGTCTAAATGTCTCCATTTAGTGTTCCCTATATTTTGAAAGCTATTCTTTGTAGTGAGACAACCCCTTTAAGGAAACATCATTTGGAGGGACTTCAGCCTGATTTATGGAAACCAGAGTCTAGCCACAAGCTCATCTAAGAAAAGAACTTGATGGAGTCTATACCGGGACTCAATGTCACAGAAAAGACTTTGCTTCTAAAGGAATGAACAACAGGTACAAAGACCTTGGAAAATGACTATACAGACTCTATTCCTAGAAGCTAGCTATCATACAATAAGTACTTAATGCATTTTATTTTTTTCCTGGGATCCATACAGAGAGAAGCCTGGATGCTTAAGGGGCCATTCAAACGGCTTATTTTGTGACTGATTCCAGCCGTATTGCGCGCCGTATTTGGCTACAGTACGGCTGGAATCCGTCCCAGTCATTACAGTAATCCACAGTTCTCATAGAGAACTATGGATTCCGTCTCTCCTCCCCGCTCGGCGAATCCGCCGAGGGGGCGAGAAAGTGACATGCACATTATTAACGGCGTGTACGTGCCGTGAATAATGAGTGTCTATGGGGCCGGCGAGCTGCCGGCCCCCCGCCCCCGCTGCACGGCAGCTGGCGTAATTGCAGGGCGAAATCCGTCCCCACAATTACGTCGGCAATAAGCCGTGTGAACATTGCCTTAAAGTACAGGATGACTGTCCAGGCTTGACGCAGTCAGATTCGCAGCCTGCTCAAGACTATTACATGGACAGTCCATATGTAGACAAAAAAAAAGGATTAATACATGTGCTCTGTTGGTGTGTCCGTGTTTTAATAAGTCTCCAGGCCAATGATCCTCCCCTCTTCCCCCCACTCTGTAATGTGTACTCTTGGGTTTATGCCTTTGCCCATCGACCCCAGTTATTTTTGCTTCACCAAGATCTGAGACTTGCACACAGATTGAGAAGCACAAATTTAGAGGGTGCCATGGAATCCAGTAGCTCAGCTTTGCTGCTAAGGAGGTTATATTAGCCATGTCCCTGTTGTTACCCCTGTTCTTTCCTAGCCAAGCATGAGATTTCGAGGTTGACTAAACCATAAAACTGTTAAAAGTCTATCAAAAACTTTTTGTTTGAATAGGAAAAAAATTCTGTCAATCATTTTTGACTTCCACTTACCTGGGCTGATTGCTGTAGGAATTTCCTCCTCCTTACAACACTGATCTGCCTTCATGTACAGGTCTTCTTCACCAAGCTGTGATATAACTACAACTTTCACGTCTGCCAAGTCAGAAGTCTAATTTCAAAGACAAAAATTACAACCATCATATGTTTAGGACATTTATCCAAGTTGTGCAAAGGTAAAAGATCTCATCCCGAAGCGACTATATTCGAATGTCTTTATCTACAGAGCAAAGCGGATTTGTTTTTCCTGAAGGGAAATTTTGTATTAAAGAGGTTGTCTCACTACAAAGAACAGCTTTCAAAATGTAGGGAACACTAAATGAAGTCGTTTTCCAAATATATTGCTTTGTTCATTTTCTTTTTTTCTTGTTAAGGAGCTACAAATGATTTTATCACCTTCTGAGCTCTCTCTGATTCCCCAAGTGACCGACCTGTGTACTACTTCTCCCCTCCTGCCGTTTGTTCTATCAGATAGCAGGGAGTGACACCATCACACAGGTCTGGGCAGTGTGAGAGCTTGTGTGTTATCAGATATTTCAGACAAAAGACAGAAATTACTCTACTGTTTACATTAGCTCAGAAGCTTCTCTGGACCTCAGAGAAGGTAATTTAGCTAATCTAGATTAATAAACAGAGAAGTCTGAATACACAGAGCTCTTATGCTAATTACATACAGCTAGACCAGGAAGTGTCAGAGCAAAGCAGCATTATTTCATTCATGTATCCTATGAAATTATGAGACGAGACAACCCCTTTAACTGAGGAGTTTGGGAGTATAAGAGATTGAACTTGAGAAAGCTGATGATAGAGGAGTTTAGATTTCTTCTCCACTGACTATACTGCTTCTTTGTGAATTAAATTAGTAGAACGTGAACATTTCACCTCGGTAGGTACCTGGGATTCTCCAGTCATGTCTTTGTCATCTTCTGCACAACCCTTCAGATAAGGAGAATTGTGACGTTTCAATGGCACATTTCTGGAACCGTCTGCAGATACACACAAAGAAGGATTTATGGAGGAGTAATCACCAAATATCTTATCCTTTAAGCCCCAGGCCTGAAAACGCTTTAATGACCAGCACTTTTTTTCTTTCAGTTTTTGCCTCTGCGCGTATCAACAGTCATAGCTTTTTTATTTTTCCAATGACGCAGTTGTAAGAGGCCTTGTTTTATGCGGGAGAAACTGTACTTTCTGGTGGCATAGTATGAGTTCATATATAAATTATTGCAGGAAATTTTTGGTTGTTTTAATTTTTTTTTTTTTTTTTACACCACTCATATTTCACACTAAGTAACTTGTTAGATTAATTTTACAGGTTATTACCATCATGTAGATACCCAATAGGTGTAGGGCTTTTTTGTGATATAGTCACCATTTTTTATTATTTATTTTTATTTTATTATTTATTTCTACACTAAGTTTTTTTACAATCCTGAAGGGATAACTATTTTACTTTTTGTTACACTTAGTAATGTATTAGCATATTCATATATACTAATACATTAGACTCTGTGTCGTCCGGACACAGGCAGCAGTCAGGGCAGCGCATAGTGTGCCCTGACTGCTGCCTGTTATACAGACAGCCGTGGGGCTACTCTAGGTCCCCAGGGTTAACTGTAAAGACGTTACCCGGGCTCCATTGGGTCACTGGGATTCCCAGTTACCCCATGGAGCAGGGGACTGCCCTTTGACTATGCCACGGTCAATGACCAGAGCAATCAAAGGGTTAAGTGCCAGGGATCAGCGGTTTCTTCTGCTTCCCAGCACTTGCAGAAAACTCTGTTCCTAGCACAGCTGCGGCGCTGGGAGCTGCAAAATCCCTCAAAAGACGATGGGCGGCCATTAAGGGGTTAAGTTTTCACATGTTCCTACTGTATAATTTCTAGTGTCCTGACAACGAGATAGTCGCAATAATGTTCAACTACAAAAGGTAAAAAGAGCTTTCCATAGTGCAAGTTGTCTTAGGCTATGTTCACACGGCTTAAATCGGGACGCATCTCGCCCCGTATTTCACGGCGTACTACGAGAAATACGGGGCGAGATACGTCCCAGTCATTACGGTAATCCACAGTTCTCATAGAGAACGATGGATTACGTCTCCTCTCCCTGCTTGCACAGTATGGCGAGCGGGGAGAGGAGTGATATGTCAATTATTCACGGCGTATGCGCGCCGTGAATAATGAATATCTATGGGGCCGAAGGGCTGCCGCCCCCCGCCCCCGAGCACACATTCCGCAATTATGCAGTGTGAATATAGCCTTACGCTCTCTACCTCACAGCCGATCATAATCTACATGACTAAAAGTTATATCTGGTCCCCACCCCGTTCACAAAAAATCTGGGGTCCAATGGCAGAAAAAGGAGCAGAATATGCAGCCAGCACTATAGTAATACAAGTACTTATGGATCGCCCTTTTTATTGTTACAAGGGTCCCAGCAGTCAAAACCTCTCTCTCCCCATACATTTCCTGTGGGCAGGAAAGAAGTGTTGCAAATGGCACAACCTCTGTAAAATTTTGGTAAAATTTTTTTAAGCCTCAGCCTCCTCTGTCTGAGCCACCACACTGTCTACCTATCTTGGGTGGGAATAAGGCCACCATCTAAAGAACAGAATGCTATCAAAAATTACCTAGGCCTACTAACAGTAAAGATATGTTGACCTGATGTTCTAATTTGGAGCAGTGTAAGGTCTTAAAAATAATTGAGACAACCCCAGACAATCACTTTAGAAGTCCCTATGAAGGCGTTTTGCTTTTAAGCAACTTGGCCTAACATCTCTGGTCAGCTTAATTTAACAATAAATTAGGTGTACCAAAGGCTCTATGTTCCCACTATGAAGTCTAACCATATAGACATCTCCTTACTTTCGTTTATCTGGTACAAATGATGGGCACCTTGTGGAATTGCAGTACTGGGCATTGTTTTTATTATTTTGCCAGGGAAAGTTCCTCACAAGATGGACGACTAATGGATGCATAAGTAGACACCTTATTTACCATTCTATAATTATCAAATATCACTATCTTTCTCACTGTCTATTTTGAGCTTTAGAGAACATTGGCATTTCATGCCTGGTTTGTCCTGCTTCAGCTTTCAGTGTCCAAAATGAGGCGTGAATGATTTGTTTGAACTGCATATCATGTGACCCAACAGGCTTGACATCACCATTCCTTTCCCCACAGCTCTGTTTATGTAAAGAGCTGTGTGTAGCTACAGTAAAGCTGAGTGGTTAGCACTTCTGCTTTTCAGCTTAGGTGCCATAGGTTCAAATCCCTACAGAAACAAACATGTGGATTTTTTTTCTCAGTGCATGTAATGTAGGGAGGTGTAATGTAGTACACTGAAAATTAAATGTATTCTGTATTTGTCATTAAACCATTTCTTAGATTGTGAGTCTAGAAGTCCTGTAGCTCAGAATACCACCCCCCCCTGTGGGAATGGAATTTGTAGCCTGTGTCTGCAGATTCTCACCCCAGCCTTTTGACTGTTACTTAACTCAAATGTTTAGATAACATGGGTTTTATTCGTTTATTGCCAAAGTTGTATATGCAAGCTGTCCAGAATACCTGATGACCTGTGACCCCCCAACAATAAAATCATTAGGCATAACAGTGCAAAGGTCATTGATCTTCCACAGAGAAGCGCACCGGAGCATCTAGGGGGATGTAAGCAACAACCCTCATTAGACAAAAAAGGCCCTCCCACCCATTATATTTTACCAGTAAAAAGTACCCAAAATAAAGAGGGGGGGAAAAACCGGGACAGATTTTGGGGCCTATAAAACAATGGCCGACTCAAACGTGTAATAGCCGGGGGTTAAAAATTTTCTGATTGAGCGTGTTCCTTTCTTCTTTACCATCCCCCTTGGATCAAAAAGCTAAAACACTGAAAGTTGAAATCTTTCTAAGTTGAAACCTTTTATTTTAAAACTGTATGTGCGTATGTCTATCATGTTAGGGGATTTTGTTTAGTAAGCATTGTAAATGTTCATATTAAAGTTACCATAATACGTGAGTTCTTGATGCTCACGGATCATTCCTTGAAGGAGTGTATTTTTTTGTAGCTGCGGAGAGAAGGAGGGCCCGTAACATTTTAAAAAGTGTTTTTAGAATATCTTTAGGAATCAATTCCTTTTGGCTTTCCTTTTTATTTTTGAAGGAAGGGGTGGGACGGATATTTTTTGGGGGGGTGCTGAACTGTCTTTTGGGGATTTTATTGAATTCGAAACCTGATTTTGGGTGGCCAAGTGGAGAAATTTACCCCTTTAAAAAGTGGCCCCCATCAATGTGGTGAGTGTTTCTTCCAAAAAAGGTTTTTTTTTTTTTTTATTTTGACTGTTTGACAAAATTTTAAGGAGTACAGAGGTGGGGTAGAATGACAGCAAAGGGGGGGAAACTTTCTCAGCAGTGAGTGGTGTGACATAGGCAGGGAAGAGAGCAATCGCCTCAGAGAGAGGAAATGTTAGATGTGCAGCCAACAAGAACTCTCGTACTGGACGATCCCCCTGGAGATGAGCGTCCATTATCACAAGGGAGCATAAAAAAAAAAAAAAAAAAAAGCTACGAATTTAAAGTGTGAATGGTGAAAATGTTCTTGACTTAATTTTTCAAGTTTCCCCCTGCCCAAATTTTTTTTTGCGATAAAAACCCCCCTTTTTAATATCAAAACTAATTTCTCCACCTTTATCTTTAGCGGATACATTTTTTTTTTACTTTTTATTCCTTGTAGGGTCTTTCCGGCTTCTGAACAAATTAACATCCTAGGTTTAAAAAATAATACAACATTTAACAAAAAAATGATACAGTCCCCCCCAGAAAAACCCTCAAGTGGAAAGGAATAATGTCCCAGCATTCCCGTAAAAGTCACCTCTCCGGTCAGCAGCTCAATGATCTGATTTGTGAGTTCTAGGATCTTCTCATCACTGCTTCTCTCATATATCAGCGAGTCAGGTGGTGCCATCGTATGTTCCCCATCTTTCTTTAATGGCACATAGTCCTATTACAATGTAAAACACAATGTGGAGCGGTGTGCACCTGGTCAAATATATTAAAACAGCTACATTAAGTGATCATTTTCATAGTCCAATACCTCCCTGTTGAGTACTAATAGAGAAGTAATGAGACAGTTCCCAGAATCCCTCACCTCTCCGGTCATGTCCTGTATTATTAATACAGATAAGTGAGGTCATGTGACATAATTCCCAGAATCCTCACCTCTCCGGTCATGTCCTGTATTATTATTACAGATAAGTGAGGTCATGTGACATCATTCCCAGAATCCCTCACCTCTCCGGTCATGTCCTGTATTATTATTACAGATAAGTGAGGTCATGTGACATCATTCCCAGAATCCCTCACCTCTCCGGTCATGTCCTGTATTATTAATACAGATAGGAGTGAGGTCCAGGGCTGTGGAGTCGGCAAGCCGAAGCCCCGACTCCTCAATTTCCCAAACCTCCGACTCCCTCATACACGGCGCATGTTTAAGTAATAACTTTACTGTAGTAAAATGGTAACATCAGGCTGATTATTACCTTATGATACAATAATCAAGCTATTTAGGTAGAACAGACACTGACAAGCAAAAGGGTAACAATGTTTTGATCTTTGAACACTTGTGGATAGAGTTGAAGAAAAAGCTGTATTTGTATCCAAGTCCAGTCTGCACCAACATTGGAAATGTGTAGAAGAGACCTGGGATCAGATTTTAGTCAAGATATGCTGGAGTCTGATCCAGAGCCAAGAAGGATTCAGGCAGTATTGAAAACCAAAAGGAGGATTTCACAAATACTAACAAAATAATAAAAATAATCAAGTTGATTTTTAGGAGCAAAACAGTAACTAAGCAGATGCTAAATACTTGCAAGTCAAATTTTTGTATAAGATAGGTAAGATGACTGTATATAAAATTACAGTAGCCTCATGTACAAAGCTGTAGTGGATGGAGAGATATGGAGCCTGAAAGTCACAAGTTCAAAACATTGTTACCATTTTGCTTGTCAGTATAAAATATATTTATAGGTTATGACTTTAGGACACTAAAAAATTGTAATTATGCAAAACACTGCAGGAACATTTGTGGAGTCTCTGAATTTGTTCTGAGAAATAGTATCGCCTCCATCAGATCCTGCATAGATGACCTCACATCTGATCTCATTATTTCCAGGCTAGAGAACAGCCTCTCTATACTAACTTGGGTTGGGGGCAAAACGATAACCACAGGGGCAACATATCTAACAATGTCAGGGTGTAAAGGAATTGCCTCAACCACAGTCAGTTTCGATGAATGGTTAAACTCTTCTACTTCTTTGAAAACAGGTGAAAAATTTAGCTGAAATCTGTTTGTCATGCGAGCAGAGTCTTTTCCCCTGGGGCAGTGCTTTGCCTGCTCCATGTCATCAATTACACTCCTCGTGTGATAAGGCTGAAGATATGGGAGCAGTAGCACTGGCCGGACCCAATTCCTCTTGCTCTTTGAACTGCATCGAACTGGACCAACTTATTATATATTTTGGGAGTCAGAGTCGGTCCATTTTATGACGACTCCGACTTCTGCAAAATAGCCACCGACTCCACAGCCCTGGTGAGGTCATGTGATGTCATTCCCAGAATCCCTCACCTCTCCAGTCATGTCATGTCACATGACCTCACTATTATCTGTATTAATAGTACAGGATATGACCGGAGAGGTGAGGGATTCTGGGAATTATGTATTATTAATACAGCTAAGAATGAGGTCATGTGACATTCCCAGAATCCCTCACCTCTCCGGTCATGTCCTGTTTTATTTATACCGGAAACAGTGAGGTCATGTGACATCATTCCCAGAATCCCTCACCTCTCCGGTCATGTCCTGTATTATTACCTCACTTATCTGTATTAATAATACAGGACATGATCGGGGAGGTGAGGAATTCTGGGAATGATGTATTATTATTACAGATAAGTGAGGTCATGTGACATCATTCCCAGAATCCCTCACCTCTCCGGTCATGTCCTGTATTATTATTACAGATAAGTGAGGTCATGTGACATCATTCCCAGAATCCCTCACCTCTCCGGTCATGTCCTGTATTATTAATACAGATAAGAGTGAGGTCATGTGACGTCATTCCCAGAATCCCTCACCTCTCCGGTCATGTCCTGTATTATTATTACAGATAAGAGTGAGGTCATGTGATAATTCCCAGAACTATTCGTCTGTCATGTTTTATATCTGACATACCATTACAGATAAGGCCATGTTCTCAGCACACCTGTTCTGTATGTACAACGCCAATTTGTGGGAAATGTTCGCCTATGACCCACTCGTGGTATGCTCACCTCTCCGGTCAGCAGGTAGATGATCTCCAGGGTGAGCTTTAATATCCTCTTGGTCATATGATTCCGATTCTTCTCCATACTGAGGCCACAGACAACTCTGTGATGAAAGGGAGTATTCTAAGGTGGTCTCTGCAAACAGACACACACAGATAGTGAAGACCAGGTTCCTTGAGGGGCTATAACACCAGGTTATAGAATTTTCTGCAGCTGTTTGTGGTGCTAGACATGAACAAAGCATATTGATCACCAGAAAGACTTTTAAAGGGGTTGCCCAAGATTTTATTCAAATTCTGCACAGGATGGGGCTGTTATGAATACGAAGGGAACCTGTAACACTAAAAATGAAATCTGATCGCTTGCTGCATGTTATAGAGCAGGAAGACCTGAGCAGCTGTGGGGATTCATATAAATCTCTGCATATTCTGAGTTAAGGAGTCCAGTGGGTAGTAGTATCAGTGACTGACAGCTATCTTTGTATACACACCTATACAATGAGGGCTCTCAATCACTGATAACACCGCCCACTGGACACCTTAACTCAGAATAAGCAGGGATTCTACTGAAACTTTCCCTACAAAGCAATATATCAATCTTCTCAGCTCCGCCTGCTCTATAACATGCTGCCAACAGATTAGATAGCACGCTTAATGTGACAGGCCCTGTTGTTCCCCACCAATGACATTATATGCATTGTTCACATGATGCTACAATCAATCACTGGCCTCTGCGGTGTCTGCCTAGGTGACATGACATCATGGCCTGTGTAACAGAGGACAACCCCTCCTATGGCGGTGGCTTTAGGGGTGAATGGAGGATATTTTTGTTCTTTAAAGGTCCCAATCAGTACTTTATTTTGCTAAAATCTCTATCTTTTTTAAGAACCCAGCAGATCCTTAAAGGGGTTGTCTCACTGCAAAGATTAGCTTTAAATATGTAGGGCCCGGTAATTGAAGAGTTTTTCCAAATACATTGCTTTATTTTTTTGGCTTTGGTGAGGAGATAGAGATTTTATCAGCTTTGAGTGAACAGGTTTCTCTAGATTACTATCATGCTCTCCCCTACTCTCTCAGCTCGGTCTGATAGCAGGGAGTGACGTCACCACAGGTCGGGCTGCCGGCAGCATGACAACAGTGTTATCTCAAACAAGAAATTATCTTTTTGTTTTTTATTTATTTTGGTTTGAGCTCTGCACTTATAGATAACATCTCCTGCTCTAATGCCAGTGCTATTAGAACAGCTGACCAGGAATTTTTGGATGCATTCTCAACATTTTTTTCAACCCAAAGCAATTTGCATATTGGCAAGAAGATCCAGCTCATTAGAAACAATGATTATGTTTTGAGATAGTTCAAGTGATTGGTCCCCCGGGCAAAACAGAAGGGAAGATTGAAAAGACAAAACTGTTGAAGAGAAGGACTGTAGGGATGGAAGCCGTGTAGCCTCCACTATGAAAATCGCCGCCATGTCTCCCGTTTAACTACTTCCTGGCCAGACAAAAAGTAGTAATCTTTGAACATCCTTTTGCATTGTTTGTACGACTGAGCCCTCTAGTGGTCAAGTATCCTAGGGGTACCCGATATTACAGGGAAAGAAAGAAAAAAAAAAAAGATTTAGAGATAAAAAATAATATTAAAAGTTCAAATCATCCCCTTTTGCTTTTTAACTATAAATCATAAAAAGTGACACATATTTGGTATTGATGCATCCGCAAAAGTCCGATCTATTAAAATAGAACATAAATTAGCCCGTACGCTGAACACCGGAGAATAAAAATTCCTAACACCAAAATTGCGAGGTTTTTTTGGGTCATTTCACGTCCCCAAAAACTCGGAATAAAAGTGATCGAAAAAGTTGCATCAATCCCAAAATAGTATCAATAAAAACTACACTTCAGTCAACAACAAAAAATGCCCCCTCCCTCAGGTCCATAGGGGTAAGTATAAAAAAAAGGTATGGTTTAAAAAAAAATGGCCTGGTGGGAAAATCCCCAAAAATATTTTTTTTTTCATTTTCTTACGGTACTCTAACATAAGGAAAACCCTACCCGGGCGGAACGTAATTTAACCCGCAGAAACAGAAAGACATCACTTATACTGGAAGGAAACCCGTAAAAAAAAAAACCGCCAAAACATGCGCAAGTGGGTTTTTTTACATTTTTCCCCAATTTTTTTCTCATAAAAACTATATCATCCATACTTTCGGAACCCAGCCCCCCAAAACACAACCTTCCCCCCCCCCCCCCCCCCCACTTTTTACCAGCTTCAAAACAACCCTTCGAGTCTATAACCTACAATAACCCTGGCACTATACCCTCCACAAACATGTCCCCCTCAAAATCCCCTGGCTCTTTTCCCTCCTTCCCTTAACTGTAAGCCCTCACCGGGGAGGGCCCCCCCCCCCCTGTTTCCCCCCCCCTGTCCTGTTTTAGTTTTACAGATTGTCACAAAAGTAATTGTTTGACTTACGTTATGTATGTAACCCCCTGAATGTACAGCGCCCAGGAACCAGTGGCGCTCTATTAATAATAATGACACCAATAGAACATACATCTTGTCCCACAAAATAAAAGCCATAACATTTTTTTGTAGATGGGAAAAAAAAAAAAAAAGTCATCACTCTTCGGAGGCAGGAAGGGAAAAAACTAAGGTGAAGACCAAAAAAAACACTGGTGCAGAAAGAGTCAAGAATGGACGTGAGGTTCTGTTCTAAACAAAAGCACAAGTGCATTATCCACGGCACCCGCTGCCTTATAAAGGGGTGAAGCAAGTACCTCACATAGAGCATGCCCTAACAATCCCCCTCTGTATTGGCAGCCATCAGTAAGCACGCTCTCTATACAGCCGTATGACCACAATCACAGGTGAGACCCCCCCCCAAGCACAGCAGCAAATCATAAGCCCACACTCACTGGGAGAATGCCACACGCTCAGGAGCCTCCTAGCCATATACTCTGTAATGTATAGAGGTTACAGGTGCACATACAATCTGGACATAACACTGAGCACACAGACTCCCACACACCCTCCCTCAGCAGTGAGTATGGCAGAGCCCTACACAATGACGGGGACCGCCACCTGTCTTCCCTGGCTCAGCCTCCAGGCCTGCACTGCTGCACAGATGTGACAAAGGCTCAGCTCCACTGCACACATGCGCATACACCCCCCGGCTTCTCTGCCGGCGCTGCGCATGCGTGTGCTACAAGCAGGATGTGACGTCATCTTCAGCGACAGGACCTTCGGAGCTTTTGATTGGCGTCGTATGCGTCGCGTTCTATGAGTGTCATAGCGTTATGTTTCCATAGCAACGAGGATGCCAGACGTCGGTCACCGTCTCAGAATACGTTATTTTGCCACTGGAATATAGTTAACGATCTAACAGTGTGTAAATGAAGGAAATAGAGGGGGCCCCTGCATTGGGGCCACTGTTATATGAGGATCAGCCGTCATTTGGCCCAATGCCCCAGTCACTTACCCTCATAACTATGTCTGATCACTGTGGCCACTGGAACTTTTGAGCCTCGGTTTTGTGATATAGTAAGGGTATGTTCACACAACGGATTTCAACAAGGATTCTGCATTGATTTCCTCATCAACATCCTTGTGCAAACCGATGGCCATTTGAATGGCCAGTCCACATTGCAGTCCACACGTGAGCTACAGCACGGATTAGCCACACCATTGACTCCAAATGTGCGGCGCGGAAAAAAAAGAAAACATTTGCCCGGAGGTGACTGGGATAGCCCAACCGCCATGGAGCTCACCCGCCTAAGAATCAGAGGTGAAAAACGCATCTGTAAGTGAAAATCCACGGCAGAAATGTAAAGTGTTGCCTCGGATTTCTGCTGAGCAAACCACGTTGGATTTTCCATCCGACGTGTGGACTTACCTTAAATGGGTTGTCTCACTACATCGATTCATCTCACCTCAGTCCTGTTTTCTTGGTTTCATTTTGAATTCAGGGGTGTGTTTATTGACTTCCACTAGGCTGCAGCAGAAGCGAGGTCTGTAGCTATAGCAACCAATGCTGGCAGCCTATCATGAGAGATTAAAACGGTCTGTAGCTATAGCGACCTGAGGAGCTGAGGGCAGCCCATACAAGAGGAGATATCTAGGAATAGGTAAGACACTGATAATGGATATATATTACAAAGTGACTTGTTTTTGCAAGATCTTTAATATAAAAAGCAGCAATCCTTGTAGTGAGACAACCCCTTTAAGGCTGTGTTCATTCGATGGATTGTACCGTGGATTTTGACGTGGATTGTATGGGAAATCGGTACTATATCTTTCATTAAAAATCGAGTTTGCTCCAGGTGGGGTCCTGGAAGTGCCGTTGGGAAATCCCTGTGTATGTAGTGCAATTCATTGAAACTGTACAATCGGTACTATAGTCCACTCTACAAATCGCCGGTGTGGACAAATGTCCGTTCTTTGAAGGGGTTGTCCATGTCCTAAAAAAATGAATATTTCCTGCACTGGTCATGTGCGTTTCAGAGCTACTTACTTCTGGACAGTGATGTAAATGAAAGGTCAATCAGTGGCTGCAGCGGTGCGTATAGGGGTTTTTTGGGGCCTCTGGAGCATAATATTCATCTTTTAGGACATGGACAATCTTTTTAACTCCTTAAGGATTTTTGGTTTTGGTTTTCCCTCCTCGCCTTCCCAGAGCCATAATTTTTTAATTTTTTCTTCTACAGAGACATATGAAGGCTTTTATTTTGTTGGACAAGATGTACTTTCTAATGATGTCATTCACCACACCATAGAATATACTGGATAACTGCAAAATTATTGGGGGCAAAATGTGAAAAAAAAGTACGTTGGCAGTTTTTTTATGGCGTTCATTCATGTGATGCGTTATCTGTATTTTGCAGGTTTATATGATTCTGGCAATACCAAATATGTCATTACTATAATGCTCGGCACTTGGTGCCAGTGGAGAGGAGATTGCAGTCCCAGGTAAACATAGAAAGAATCCACAGCATTTAAAGGGGTTTTGCCACGAAGTAAAATTGACGTGGGAAGCTTGCAAATTAAATAATAAACATTTTCACCATTACAATTTTTTTATTGAAATTCTGCACCGTTTTGTTTTAGCTGCCCTTTTAGCTTTTTTACAGCTCGTTCTCAGGGGATACGACCAGGGGCTGAGACCCTCCTCAGTCCTGGCCCGCACATGCTCAAACATCACCTCTCTTCTCAGGCAGTTACTGAGTGTTCAAACCCCAGGTGCTGTCACTCTACTCCCATCCTCTGTATTCCTTAGTAATTAGTCAAACAGTGCAAATAAATTAAAAAAGAAACCTCAATGAGGTCTGTGCATTGATAAAGAAAAAAAAATCCACAGGTTTGGTTCCTGCAGGGATTTGAACAGAGGACCCTTGTGTCGGGAGGTAAAAAGCATTACCTCTAAACTACAATGTAGCTTACTTTGTACCTTTGTAAATAAATAGACCTTTCTTTGACTAGAGACAGGAAAGGTCTGGTGATGTCATCCTGCTGGGTCACATGTCATGTAATTCAAACAAATCACACACGCCCCCTTCTGAGCTGGATGCAAGAGGTATGAAATAAGATCATGGCAAAACCCCTTTAAGAAAGTCTTTTTCCAATGCAATAGTGTATTAGAAAATCATTCCAATTTCTCAATATTACGGGAATTTTGATTTCTTACTACCTTTATGTTTTACATGTATACACATTGACTTTGAACAAAGTTCGGAATACAGGTCACGTCTTGTTATAAATAAAGCCTCCCTTTTTGAATGATAGAAGAAACGGACATTCCCCACTGAGGGAGCAACCTCCCACTCCTCTTCGAAGCCTTGCCGTCTGACTTGAGGATGTGGTTTTCAGGGGTTCTCCTCCCTGCGCTGTGGAATCTCCATTGTTGCTGATCTTTTATCTGGTATAAGAATTGGGAAATCTTATTGCCTTGTTTTTTTAGATTCATATTGAAGTTTTCCCTTGTTAAAACCTATGGCTTTTGTACTACACAACTTATTGTTGACTGGTTACCTGTGATGCTTTGATATGTTATACTACTTATAATTCTCGTTTTGACTGCCATGTGAGATGTTTGAACATGTTTATTCTTTCTAAATAAAAGCTTTTGAATGAGAAAAAAAAAAAGAAAATAATTCCAGATGATGCTCAATATACAACAAGGATTTCAAACATCGGTACAGCTATGGTACATCAATAGAGATAGCGACTTGTGACTTTTCATGCGACGCTTTGGTTACTAAAAGAAAAAACCAAAACATGGCCGTACTCACTGCTAGAAAAGCTAAGATGGGACTGAACACAGAGGCAGCACATGCCCCCATGCTATTAAAGAAAAATACCCAGGTGCGGCTGATGTGTGGTAACCCATATATCTCTCCACTAGGTGGACAGAAAGCTGCACCTTAAATTGACATCTATTCACATAGCATGCAAAAAAGCCACAGTACCATACGTTGGGAAACTATACAGATGCAAAAATACCCGTAAGACAGCCGCTCGCACGCCTTCCATGCATGAGAGGGGCGGCTTTCTGGTATTCTACTTGCATCCAGGTCCCCAGTAAATGTTTGGGCAAAAAAAAAATATTTTCACATACTGGAAAAACATCAAATATGAGGTATTGGTTAACATAATGGCCACTACATTGTAAGCCTCCAAGCCCCTTCACGGCTCCTCATCTATTGGAGGTCCCTACACTCCCTTAAAATCACAAAATATATAGAAAAAGGGGGGAAAAATTCCTAAAAGAAAAAACCAAAAACATGGCCGTACTCACTGCTAGAAAAGCTAAGATGAGACTGAGCACAGAGGCCGCACACGCCCCCATGCTATTAAAGAAAAATACCCAGGTGCAGCTGATGGGTGGTAACCCATATATCTCTCCACTAGTTGGACAGAAAGCTGCACCTTAAATTGACATCTATGCACATAGCATGCAAAAAAGCAACAAAGCCACAGTACCATACGTTGGGAAACTATACAGATGCAAAAATACCCGTAAGACAGCCGCTCGCACACCTTCCATGTTACAGTGAACCTTATTCGTGCACGTCACATAAGGAAGTAAAGAGGGAGGGTGACCGATGACAAACTGATCAGGAATAAATGCAAAAGGAGAAGAGTATGGCGGGTACGAGAAGAGGACTGGTCCGGAGTAAATAGCGATATATTGAATATGGTGGCAGCAGAAGGCAATAGCAGTCAATGAGGACCCAGGATGAAGCGCTATGTAGAGGAGAATGCTGTAGTTTGTAAGACCTGTGCGCCGCTGGTCCTGCTGCTCTTGCTCACAAGCTACAGCATTCTCCTCGACATAGCGCTTCATCCTGGGCTGCAGGGGACAGAAGACAGGAAGCAACTCCTGCCTGCTGCGGACTGTGTCTAGCCGCCTGTGACCGCCAGAGACATGCTGCAGGGGGAAGGAGACAGGTCGCAGGGGGAAGAAATTACTTCTTCCTCCTTTGCCCCCTGCAGTCTGTCTTTGTCAGTCGCAGAGGGCACAAGTAGCCTACTTGCCCCTTGCCCTCTGTCTCCTGCCCCCTGCGGCCTGTCTCTGGTGGTCGCAGAAGTTGCTCCATGTAGCATGACTCTGGCAGCTACCTATAGCAATAGCCTATCTGGCACTCAGGAAAGCTGAATGACACTCAGTCCCCCAAAGGTGTCACTCAATATTCCTATCATGGAAAGCTGGCTGTCACCCATGGGTGGTGGGTGTCACCCAGCTTTCTTGGATGCTGAATAGGCTATCCAGCCTTTGTATTTGTATGTGTGTAATATTTATTTCCGGGTTCCCATTTGGACTACGTCAGATTCTGAGGACTATGTCGGATCAACCTTGGATCTATTGTTTTTAAATAAAATGGTTAAAGAGGGCTGTAGTCAGGAATGTTTGTTTAAATGTCTTTGTGCAACTTGTGTCTGTAGTTTTTTTTTCATGTATTTCCAGTGTTAGTAAATTGGGTTATGTTCTAACGGTGTAATTGTGGGGTGTATTTCGGCAGGCAATTGCACTGCATTATGGTAATTCATGATGAATTCGTAGTGAATTACGCCCGTCATCCCCAGCGTGCGTATAATATGCGCATATTGTACGCCGAGAGAAAGAAATGACATGTCACCTCTTCCCGGTGTTTACGCCAGGGCTGTGGAGTCAGCAAGCCAAATCCCCGACTCCGACTCCTCAGTTTACCAAACCTCCGACTCCTGAATCCCTCATACACGGCGCATGTTTAAGTGATAACTTTTCTGTAGTAAAGTAGTAACATCCGGCTGTTTATCACCTTAGATACAATAATCAAGCTATTTAGGTAGAACAGACACTGACAAGCAAAAGGGTAACAATGTTTTGATCTTTTGAACACTTTTGGGTGGAGCTTTAGAAAAAGCTGTATTTGTATCCAAGTCGAGTCTGCACCAACATTGGAAATGTGCAAAAGAGACCTGGGATCAGATTTTGGTCAAGATATGCTTGAATCTGATTCAGAGCCCAGAAGGGTTCAGGCAGAGCTAAATACCAAAGGTGGATTACTCAAATACTAACAAATAATAAAATTTTACATATTGATTTTTAGGAGCAAAACAGTAACAATGCAGTTACATGACAAGAATCTGCAGAAGTAAGCAGATGCTAAATACTTGCAAGTCAGATTTATGTATAAGATATGTAAGATGACTGTATATAAAATTACAGTAGCCTCATGTACAAAGCTGTAGTGGAGGGTGAGATATGTAGCCTGAAAGTCACAAGTTCAAAACATTGTTACCATTTTGCTTGTCAGTGTAAAATATATTTATTGGATATGACTTTAGAACCCAAAAACTTGTAAATATGCAAAACACTGCAGGAACATTTGTGGAGTCTCTGAATTTGTTCTGAGAAATAGTATTGCCTTCATCAGATCCTGCATACATGACCTCACATCTGATCTCATTATTTCCAGGCTAGAGAACTGTCTCTCTACACTAACTTGGGTTGGGGGCAAAGCGGTGACCACAGGGCCAACATCTCTAACAATGTCAGGGTAAAAGGAATTGCCTCAGCCACAGTCAGTTTAGATGAATGGTTGAACTCTTCTACTTCTTTGAAAGCAGGTGAAACATTTTGCTGAAATTTGTTTGCTATGGGAGCGGAATCTTTTCCCCTGGGGCAGTGCTTTGCCTGCTCCATGTCATCAATTACACTCCTCATGTGATGAGGCTGAAGATATGGGAGCAGTAGCACTGGCCGGACCCAATGCCTCTTGCTCGTTGCATCGAACTAACTGGACCAACTTATTATATATTTTGGGAGTTGGAGTCGGTCCCTTTTATGACAACTCCGACTCCTGCAACATAGGCTCCGAATTCACGACTCCGACTCCACAGCCCTGGTTTACGCACTGTGGATAATAGAAGTGAATGGGGCCACCCCCCTGCACTTTAGAAGTACATGCTGGCCAGCGTATACTTCTAAAACACCCAAAGTATTGCAGCGTGTACAGTACATGCTGTAACACGCCATGTGAACATACCCTAATGGCTTTATCTGACGGATGCCTCTACATTACTATCACTTGGACCTGGTGTCAGCCAACAGTGGTGTTTGTCACCCCAAGATGACAATAACTCTGTGTCACTATTACCCTACCACCCAACATATAATGGGTACTGGGAAGAGCTAAAGCGATGGTCTGCTTCCAGGGCAACTGCGGAGTGGTATTTTTAGGATGGGAAGGTATCAGTATCCCATGTGGATGTCACTGTTATGGGGGCACTGTGGATGTGACTGTTATGGGGGCACTGTGGATGTGACTGTTATGGGGACACTGTGGATGTGACTGTTATGGGGACACTGTGGATGTCACTGTTATGGGGGCACTGTGGATGTGACTGTTATGGGGGCACTGTGGGTGTCAGTGTTATGGGGACACTGTGGATGTGACTGTTATGGGGACACTGTGGGTGTCACTGTTATGGGAGCACTGTGGGTGTCACTGTTATGGGGACACTGTGGATGTGACTGTTATGGGGGCACTGTGGGTGTCACTGTTATGGGGGCACTGTGGGTGTCACTGTTATGGGGGCACTGTGGGTGTCAGTGTTATGGGGGCACTGTGGATGTGACTGTTATGGGGGCACTGTGGATGTGACTGTTATGGGGACACTGTGGATGTCACTGTTATGGGGACACTGTGGATGTGACTGTTATGGGGGCACTGTGGATGTGACTGTTATGGGGGCACTGTGGGTGTCACTGTTATGGGGACACTGTGGGTGTGACTGTTATGGGGGCACTGTGGGTGTGACTGTTATGGGAGCACTGTGGGTGTCACTGTTATGGGGACACTGTGGATGTCACTGTTATGGGGACACTGTGGGTGTGATTGTTATGGGGCACTGTGGGTATCATGGTTATGTGGGCACTGTGCGTGTCACTGT